>JANIEQ010001078.1:0-11200 GCA_024708375.1 Oxalis stricta | reverse complement strand
GCCTCGTTATCAAAGTAACATTTTTATTCAGTAATGGATGCATGGAAATGAAAATAACTAAGAAAGCCATATATATATATATATATAATAATAAAGAAAATACCTGCCACCCAAAAGGATATAGAAACTCATATCCATCCTTCTTTTGTCCGAGACTGGCAAGAATCCCTTTTTATTTTCTGCAGCAACTGAATCATATCATATCAAGGGTGTCTTCTTAGGATATCGGCAAGTGCTATCAATATCAAGGGGAAAATAATCCATCTTGCATAATTAGGTGTTGTTTTTGTGTTGCTCTCAATTCCATTTAAAGGTCGAAATTGAAGGAATACTGTTTATGGAAAGTAATGGAAGCAATATGGGCTTACATGATTTTGGAGTTTGGTGAAATAGAGAGATCAAAGGGGCAATAGCAGCAGCAGCTGCAATTTGACGTCTCCCAAAACTATCTGCAAGATAAATAAAAATAACTCATCAATACACCCAACCCAACCCAACCCAACATAACAATGAATGATAGTACTAATATTATTATGATAGAATTGTGTGTGACATTAGGCAAATGAGAAGATGAAGCATCGGTAGTATGATTTCTCAGCTTTGACTGCAAATGAGAATCCTTTCTTACAGCAGGAGAAAGTTCCATACTTTTGTAATCCTTGCTGTTAGGTCAGATTAACATGCTCCATTTACATATTATAGAAACAAACAGATTTAAATAAATAAATAGTATCAAATTAGGGAGCGAGAAGAAGAAAACCTGAGGGATGCAGTTGAGGAACAATGTATGATGAATTGAAGATGAGTTTTGAAGGGACGCCATTGTTGGAAGCTTGTAAATGGAAAGGAATATATTATTTCTTCTTCTTCTTCTTCTTCTTCTTCTTTTCTGTTGGGCTTGTGGTGGAGACCTTATCTTTTAGCTTATCCGTGTGGTGACCAAAAGAATTGATGGCGCCAGTTCAATGGTTGTCACTTCACTTGTACGCCTTGGGCTCCCTAGGCATTTACCTGTTCTCAAAAAACAAAATATTTTATTTTATTTTATTTTAATTGAAGCTTACTCTGTTTTTTTATTTTATTTTTAAATCAATAATAATTATTTGAATCTCAAATTTGACTTCTTCTAAAGTGGAAATCTCAAAATTTACTTGATAGTATTAGCCTTGTCTGATTGAGGCTACCTCAAGAAATAAGTTAACAACACAAGTGTACTTTTAACATAATCTGTCAACGTTAAGCTCTACTCATGAGACAACGATTTAATTTAATTCTATATGAGACTAAGGATAGGGAAATAGTGGCAAAATCCAAGATCCTACTTTGGATTGTACGAGAAAGCATGTCGTCAATATGCAGTATTTTATTTTATAATTATAAAGAAATTATTTTTATATATAAAAAATAAGTATATTTTTTCGCAAATCAAGCTAACCGGGCCCATTTTTTTCCTTAAGCTAACTAGGCCTTTGATGATATAAATTGCAACTAGTCAAGTCAGTATTTATTTGCAATTGTTTCAAAACAAAAGTATGTATGGCAATTAAAGCAGCATTAAGAGAGTTTAATTAAAGGTTTAACTCAGATAATTAATGAAATACCGTACTAATTTAAATCTGAACCCAACCAAAACGTGCAAAAGAAACCTTTTTTGAACTCTGTCTCTGGCTTGTGTATATTTTACAAACACACCATCTTGTACACATAAATTACAATTGAAAAAACAACTGTAAATGGCCAATAAAGTAATTGACTAGAGTCCAGAGAAAATGGACTGGCACAAAAAAACTTTTATCATCATCATCATCTCTCTCTCTGCTAATTTTTGCTTTATAAATAATTCTTTCCATTTTTAGAATAGACACGTGTCGGCTCATCATAATCCTAAATTACTGAAATTGCCGAGCACAGAATCACCGCCGGCTTCTGACCGTTACTAAGCTAACACCAACAACCACCATACATCAGTTTTTTTTTTTTTTAATTTCCCTTCTTTCTTTCTCTCCCCGCCTTATTTGACCTAAAATTAATTTCTCTCTTTTCTAATCTGAAAATTTAGGTTTAATTTGCGTGGGTTTTCTCCCTCTTAATTTAGCAGATCCGCTAAATTTAGGAGGGAAGGAGTTTTAGGGTTTTGAAGTTTCGAGATATACTGACCTAAGTTAGTGAAGAGCTTTTCTCCGAGGGAGAGGAGGAAGCAAGTAGTAAAGATGATGATATCACGGGGTTTGTTCGGCTGGTCGCCGCCTCATATACAACCATTGACGCCGGTGTCGGAGGTTTCAGAGCCGCCGGAATCTCCGTCGCCGTATCTGGACCCTAGTGTGGAGACATCAACGGGAGGTCCGCAGGTTGATGCGACCGGAGAAGAAGAAGAAATGGATGATACCGAGGAGATGGAGCCACCGCCGGCTGCTGTGCCGTTCTCGAGGCTCTTTGCCTGTGCAGACCGCCTGGACTGGGCCCTCATGATTGTGGGATCGCTCGCTGCGGCAGCTCATGGCACTGCCCTTGTTATTTACTTGCATTATTTTGCGAAGATTGTTCGTGTCTTGAGTATCGGTGAAGACTTGAGTTCTGATGCGAGGATGCAGTTGCAATTTGACAGATTGAAGGAGGTTTGTTATGCAATTTTTATTTTATTTTTTGTCAAAAAATACATTGGGGTTAATTTTTGATTCTGAGATTCAAGGATGCAGATGCATTTTGGTTTTTTAAATGACTGTTTTGTTGTCTGATAGCCGAGCAGTGAATTTTCTGCTTGGCTTAGGACTTTAATGGGTGGTTAGACACTGGAGCATACATAGTGAAGTTCCTTAGTTTGTATAATTTGACAAATGGTAGATGCTTAAGTTTGTTTCATTAGTTTGAAGCTTACAATTTAGATGCTAACATTGATTTTCTTTCTTTGTTAAATATTTAGAGTTTATGCTTAGCTCATTGGGATTTGCTCTTGCCAGATTCTGGTTAAAAATTAGAAAATTGGTGCCTGTTTGGACTGGGTTGTGGATTTTTCTGTTTTAAAATAAATCGTCTGCAGCAGGATGCCAATTCCATTATAGGGATACATTACGTATCGTATACCTATGAGGCTTAATGCAGCTATGATATGGTAGTTTTTAATTTATTGCGGGAACCCATTGAAAGTGTTGAACAATCTCATAAAGATTTTGAATAGTGTTTCCATTACTATTTGAGCTTGGGAAGGTTGTTTGTATTCTTGTATTAACTGTATGCTTTTAGTTCCTTCTGTGGTATGGTAATCTTTATCTATTGCTCAAGCTCGACCTACTATCAGGTTTCTGTGTCTGAACCAGTTTACAAAAGGCAATCATTACATTCTTAAAAATGTGTATTTCCTTTTTGGGCAGCTTGCATTGTACATTGTCTATATAGCTGGGGGTGTTTTCGCTGCTGGTTGGATTGGTAAAATTTCTATCCATTGTTCAAGATTTTTTATTCTTCTCAATCTATGTGGGTATATGGTGCTAATATTGTTACATTGTAATAGAGGTTTCATGCTGGATTCTGACTGGAGAACGGCAGACTGCAGTCATCAGGTCAAAATATGTTCAAGTTTTACTAAACCAAGACATGAGTTTTTTCGATACCTATGGGAACAATGGGGATATTGTGAGTCAAGTATTAAGTGATGTGTTGCTCATTCAATCTGCTCTTAGTGAGAAGGTATGCTTAGATATTAAAACGTGCTCCATTTCCCCTCTTTTTCTTTCACTTGGTGCATCCCTGTTCATTTCCATTTGTTTTCCGCTTCTATATGTCATACCTAACTTGATGAGTGGCCTCTGATTGTGCAGGTTGGCAATTATATTCATAACATGGCTACATTTTTCAGTGGCCTTATCATTGGATTTGTCAACTGTTGGCAGATTGCTCTGATCACATTAGCCACTGGTCCATTTATTGTTGCAGCTGGAGGCATATCAAATATATTTCTACATAGACTTGCAGAGAATATACAAGATGCGTATGCTGAAGCTGCTAGCATTGCAGAGCAGGTTTTCAATCTCTCTCTCTTCTTTGTCTGAATTCTTACTTCCCTCGGCCAAAAAATATAAACAATGGCTGTCACATAATCTCAATCTCAAATTGGCTGCATAGTTTCTCGTTTGGTTTTCCCAATCTGTTTACCAATGTGACCCTTTCGTTAGATGCAGTAATTCAGTTCATGTTGCAATGCTTTGATTAATGCTGGTTTCAAAATGATTATGGTTACTAGCAGCTCGGTTACAGTTTGTCTCTAAGCAAATGTCTGAAACCTAGCTCCCTAAGGGAGAGGTTATAGCCTATGTGAGGGTTTAAGTTTAAATTAGCTGAAATTTCATTGAAGTAGACCTGAATGCTGACTTATATGCCCTTTATATAAATAATACGTTGTCATTATACATGTGTACCATTTCTCAAATTTATGTTTCTGCATGTTGTGTAGTTCCTATGCAGTGTTCAGTTTGTTTCTAACATGAGTAATCGTAAATATATGCAGGCAGTTTCATATGTTAGAACTTTGTATGCATTTACGAATGAAACTTTGGCCAAATATTCTTATGCTACATCATTGCAAGCGACTTTGAGATATGGTATATTGATTAGTCTTGTGCAAGGACTTGGCCTGGGGTTTACTTATGGTCTTGCAATATGTTCTTGTGCCTTGCAACTTTGGGTTGGGAGATTCTTGGTTAAAAGTGATAAAGCTGATGGTGGACAAATCATAACAGCCTTGTTTGCTGTAATTTTAAGCGGCCTGTAAGAATCCAATTCTTCCTTATATTTTATTATGTTCATTTGCATTTGACTCTCAGTCTCACATATTATAACTTGCATGTTATGCAGTGGACTAAATCAAGCAGCAACAAACTTCACTCGTTTGACCAAGGGCGGATTGCTGCATATAGGCTTTTTGAGATGATAACCCGATCTTCCTCTACAGTGACTAATGAGGGAAATGTCCTACAGTCTGTGCATGGAAATATTGAGTTTCGGAATGTATATTTCAGCTATCTGTCTCGCCCGGAAATCCCTATCTTGAGTGGATTTTATCTTACTGTACCTGCTAAAAAGGCCGTCGCACTTGTTGGTAGAAATGGTTCTGGGAAAAGCAGTATCATACCATTAATGGAGGCGCTTTTATGATCCTACATTAGGTATCTGGTCATATTCATGTTCTCGTTGCAGTGAATGCGCCTGCTATTTTGTCTGTCGAGCATTGAAACTGTTTGCAATTAGACCCATTTGCATATGCCAATGCCTTTTTTTTTCCTTCCGATTTTGTGGTGCAGGAGAAGTTCTTCTGGATGGGGAGAACATAAAGCATGAAACTTGAGTGGCTAAGAAGCCAGATTGGACTAGTTACCCAGGAACCGGCACTACTAAGTTTAAGTATAAGAGATAATATTGCTTATGGGAGAGATGCTAATGCGGATCAGATTGAAGAAGCTGCCAAAATAGCTCATGCTCATACATTTATCAGTTCTCTTGAAAGAGGATACGAAACGCAGGTGCCACTTGAAATTCATAAGCTTAGCATTTTACTGATCTAAGTCTAACCCACCTTATTTTATCTAGGCCCATGTGTGTCGCTTTGATCTTGTGTTGCTCAAGACAGCATGTTTTGTGCATTTTCAGGTTGGTAGAGCTGGTTTCGTGTTGACTGAGGAGCAGAAAATTAAACTTTCTATTGCTAGAGCTGTGCTTTTGAATCCATCAATACTTCTGCTTGATGAGGTGACTGGTGGACTTGATTTCGAAGCTGAAAAGACAGTTCAGGAGGCACTAGACTCCTCATGTTAGGACGCTCAACTATTATCATAGCTCGCAGACTTAGTCTTATATAAAAAATGCTGACTACATAGCCGTGATGGAGGAGGGTCAGCTTGTTGAAATGGGTACACATGATGAATTGCTAAACCTGGATGGCTTATATGCTGAGCTTCTCAAATGTGAAGAAGCTGCAAAACTACCCAGAAGGTATAGAAGAAAAAATATGTTATGTTGCTGGTATGGTGAATTCTTAATAGCATGTATGCCCAATGCTGAAATGATTTGTAGCTGCAATTGTATTTTTATTTTATTTTTAAATTATTCATTCTATGTGATATGTGATCATCCAGGACGCCGCCCACAAACTACAAGGAAACTGCAACTTTCCAAATTGAAAAGGATTCTTCAGCTAGTCACAGCTTCCAAGAACCGTCATCTCCTAAAATGGCCAAATCACCCCTCTCTACAGCGAGTTCGTGGCATATTCAGGCCCCAAGATGGTGCATTTAATATTCAGGAATCGCCAAAACTCCGTAGCCCTCCAGCTGAGAATGGTGCGTCCTATGATACAACTGAGAATGAGCCGTCAATTAGTAGACAGGGACAGTTTTGAAATGAGACTACCAGAGTTGCCCAAGATTGATGTTCACTCTGCTCACCGTGATGGGAATGGCTCAGACCCTGAATCCCCTGTATCACCTCTTTTGACATCTGATCCTAAAAGTGAAAGATCTCATTCACAGACTTTTAGTCGACCCCATAGCCATTCCGATGATATTCCCCTCAAAGGGAGAGATTCGAGGGATGCGCGATTACAGAAGGAACCATCATTTTGGAGGTTGGCACAGCTTAGTTTTGCTGAGTGGCTCTATGCTGTGCTCGGAAGCATAGGTGCTGCTGTCTTTGGTTCTTTCAATCCACTCCTTGCTTATATTATTGCATTGATAGTAACTGCATACCATGGAGCTGATGATCACGTTCGATCAGAAATAGACAGATGGTGCTTATTTATTGCCTGCATGGGTGTTGTGACAGTGATAGCTAATTTTCTGCAGCATTTCTACTTTGGTATTATGGGAGAGAAAATGACTGAACGAGTTCGGAGAATGATGTTCTCAGGTATGATTCCCTAAGTTTTAGAATGTTTCTTTGTGAACCAGCTGCCGTTACTGATCTTATTATTGTATGACAGCTATGCTGCGTAATGAAGTTGGATGGTTTGATGAAGAAGAGAACAGTGCAGACATGTTGTCCATGCGCTTGGCAAATGATGCGACATTTGTGCGAGCTGCCTTTAGCAACCGCCTTTCAATATTCATACAAGACATTGCTGCTATAATTGTGGCTGTTCTTATTGGGATGTTGCTAGGATGGCGATTGGCACTTGTGGCGTTAGCAACCCTTCCAGTCCTAACTGTTTCTGCTTTTGCACAGGTAACTTTAAGTTTCTTCACATAGAATCAGGTAAAGATATCGTGACAGTGGTGTTAAGTTATTGATATCCTTATTTTTTTCCTGGTTTCGTCAAATAATTCTTTGCTTGTTATAAATGTATGATCCGTTTTGCCTGCCTTGTAGAAATTATGGCTTGCTGGATTTTCAAGAGGGATCCAGGAGATGCACAGGAAGGCATCGTTAGTCTTGGAAGATGCTGTCAGGAATATATACACCGTCGTAGCTTTCTGTGCCGGTAACAAAGTAATGGAGCTTTACCGATTACAGCTGAGCAAAATATTCACTAAGAGTTGCTTTCACGGAATGGCAATTGGACTCGGATTTGGTGTTTCTCAGTTTCTTCTTTTCGCCTGCAATGCTCTTCTTCTCTGGTACACTGCAATCACTTTCAAAAGGAAACATATGGATCTTCCGACAGCTCTGAAGGAGTATATGGTTTTCTCTTTTGCTACATTTGCTCTGGTGGAGCCCTTTGGATTGGCTCCATACATTCTTAAACGGAGGAAATCCCTTATTTCGGTGTTTGAAATCATCGATCGAGTGCCTAAGATTGACCCGGACGATAATGCAGCAGTGAAGCCCCCCAATGTGTACGGTAGCATCGAACTAAAAAATGTCGATTTTTGTTATCCTAATCGCCCAGAAATGTTGGTATTGAGCAATTTCTCTCTCAAAGTCAGTGGAGGACAGACAGTAGCTGTTGTCGGAGTTTCTGGTTCAGGAAAGAGCACGATAATATCTCTGATCGGAGATTCTACGATCCTGTAGCCGGTCAGGTTTTACTCGATGGCCGAGATTTAAAACTATATAATCTTAGGTGGTTGAGGAACCATTTAGGTTTAGTCCAACAGGAACCAATAATCTTCTCAACTACAATCAGAGAGAACATACATATACTAAGGCACAATGCAAGTGAGTCCGAAATGAAAGAGGCAGCTCGTGATTGCAAATGCTCATCATTTCATCAGTAGTGTTGCCACATGGCTATGATACTCATGTAGGAATGAGGGGAGTTGACTTGACTCCTGGCCAGAAACAGAGAATCGCAATTGCTAGAGTGGTTCTGAAGAATGCTCCGATCTTGTTGTTAGACGTAAGCTGGCTCGGCTATCGAATCCGAGTCTAGTCGGGTTGTGCAGGAAGCTTTAGATACTTTGATAATGGGAAACAAGACGACTATCCTTATTACTCCATAGAGCTGCAATGATGAGGCATGTTGACAAACATTGTTGTGCTTAATGGAGGTAAAATTGTGGAAGAAGGGACACACGATGATTTGGTTACAAAGAATGGCTTGTATGTCCGCTTGATGCAACCCCACTTTGGGAAAGGTTTGCGCCAACATCGATTGGTTTAAGGTTGTTGGGACTCAAAGTTGTTTCATGGGAAATGGTATAATATATAAGTCTCTGCCTGTATCTCTAAAAATTCCATTATAAGTCCTTACTTTTCTAACCCCCGATATTGGTCCTATTGTGAAATTCTTTCTTTTACACTTAGGACTAATATCCGAGTTGTGAAAAATAAAGACGGATATCGGATTTTGACTGAAACACAAGGACTAATTGAAGTATTATCCCCGTGAAAAGAATCTACTGGATGGAGTTTTGAGATTTGGCTGGGACAAAATGCAAGTGATGAGAGATATGTACGTTGCATGATGAGGCAACCAGAAGTGATAGCTAAACTGTTTACTTGTAGAATGTAGAATAGGGATTTTGGAGTTTTTAGTCGGCCATTATAGACATGATTTCAGTGCTAGATGAATATTCTTTCAGAGGCTAGCATTCTGCTTCTTCGGTGTATTGATTTGTTTGTTGATAAGAAAATTGAGTTGGAGAGGTAATTCTAGATCTAAATGAGGTGTGCTTGCTTCGGTTTTTTTTTTTTTCTTTTTTCATCTTGTGGTTTAATTCCGTTTGTAGCTTACAAAACTTGGATGAATGTTTTGTGATGGTGATGTAAATTTTAACTTTAGATGACAAATTTTATTTTATTTTCTATTGGAAGCTTCCTCATAGATGTTTATACCAAAATTTTACCAATCTTTGTCCTTCTGATTAGTATTTTGCTTTTCATTTGGATATGAAATATAGCATCCAATGCACAGTATGATTAATGCCATTTATATACTCGTAAATATGATGCTTTCCAATTAATCCAAATTCTTGATAACAGGACTTTGACTCGAAATCGATCAAAGGGGCCTTCGAAACGGATTTCTAACTATATAAGGACATTCGTGTTTTATTTCTCAATACAGGGATCTCCGAACGAGTAGCGGAGATGATTTTGAAGAAGTTTTGCCGCCATGGTTGTACCTTGTAGTGTTTTGCTTCCAACGTTAACAGAGATGAGCTATGTTCCCTACTCAATCATTTTTACACTGAAGCTGAAGCCACCAGACTCAAAGGTGAAATTAATTGTACATTTATGGAGATTGATTTTTCATATTCACGCTTGAAATTGTATGATAAATAATGCGAGCGACGTTGATTTTGGCTGATTCATTCAGCTAAGAATGCAAGACAGCGGCTAATGCGACTTTCAGAAGCAGCAGAGAAACTACGAACTCAGGCAGTTATCGACATTCAGAAAGGGAAAGAAGAAGATGCTAGGGATCTTCTATTTCAAAAGAAGAAGATCATGCAAGCTATGGAAAAGTCACAGAATCGAATTCAATTACTGGACGACCTTTCTGCTAAGCTTATCGGGGTAGAATAAATCATTCCAATCATATCTGACGCTTTGTAGATTCTTTCTCTTAATTTTGGCTCTGTCTCTCCATCCTATTGCCTGTATTGTACTTGTAGTTCATAGAATGTTGCTCTCGCATGTTTTTAGCATGAGAAGGAAAATAAACCGAATGAAAGCTTAATAAGAAAACTGCATTGTTGTCCGTATAGCTATCTTGTCCAAGGTCTATTTTGGTTGCAGGCAATATCACTGAAAGAAAATCAATTAGTAGGCAATGTGTCTTTCAGTCTTTGGAACTTGAAGTTGATAGAGAAGAATCTCAGACTCCTGTTCGATTTGTATCTCCAAGCCACAAGATGATTGCAGAAGTCAGAAATGTCAGCAAAAAATCGAGCTTTAATAGCGATAAAGTTGTAGATAGTCAGATGATAAATCTTTCTAAAGATAATCTACCAACTGCTACTGATGATGGAGCTCAGAAAGATATTCAAGGATCTCTTAGCTTAGGCGCTGAAAATGAAGACGACCACATTAGTAGCTTAGATAGAATATCTTCTTATGAAGGTTTCTTGGAACATGTGGATGTTGAGCTGCAAAAATTGAAGCTGAACTTGTCTCGGTTTTAAATGCCTCGTCCATTAGACTTGGGAATGAGAAAATAAAAAGGGAACTTGAAAGTGGAGCACACCATGGAACTTGTTGATAGTATTCGTGACATTAGACAAAGGTAACAGTGTGGAAATATTGAATCTTTTCATCGTCTGAGAGACCTGTGTTGATTTATTATTGACTAAGAATGGAGTATTAATTTCTGTGCAGAATCATGGATATGATTATGAAGCTTGTAGAGGTGGAGACTCGATAGCATTTCATTTTCATATGGCGATGATCGTTTTCAGCCAACGCACGTCATTTACGAACATGTTTCATTCTAGGTTTATTTTTTTCAGTCAGCTGCTGGTGTATCTAGTTAATTTGCTACATATGTACTTTCAAAATATGTAGCAATTACTTTAAAATCGTAAAGCGTTTCATCTCTAAACTCTTCTCAGATAATCTTGATAGTATTTTCTTTGGGTACTCTTTCCTTTGATTTTTTACATAATTTTGTCAAAACAGAAAGCAGTTGGTAGTTGTAGTAAGTAGAGTATTATCTAAAGGATATGAAAGTATGTATTCCCAACTGGAAACAATCCAAAGGACAAAAACAAAACTCCATTCTCATAGAAACCCAATAGCAGCATAACTCCAACTACAATTCAATTCAACA
>JANIEQ010001077.1:0-13279 GCA_024708375.1 Oxalis stricta | reverse complement strand
ATCAGGGGTGTCTGGTGTATATATGTTCAACAATTGTAACATGCAATCCTTAGCTTCCCCACCTCCATCCACTGTTGCCTGCGGTTGTTCATGCTCTTGACAATCCTTTTAGTTCACTGTCGACAACATTCGAGCTATGGCATGCAGTTCATTACACTGGGAAAAAAAGTCTTCTGCTTTATCTGGGCGTTATTTGTGTCAAGTCTTGGATGATACATTTTAGCTTAAAAAATAATTCTCACGATGATGCATGTATATGATTTTACTGCATGTGTTCCTGGGTGTAGTTTCTTCTTCGATTTATGCATTTTATATCTTAAAGATAATAATCTGTGTGTTATATGTACATACATTTCATATAGACTCTTTGTCATATGATGGTAATAGGCAGTGATGTAGCTTAGATCATAATTAGGATGTGGAGATGGAGAAAGTCTCATCCATGTGGTTCCTATATATATGTAGAAGACTTCTGAGCAGTGACAAGAGGGAGAGAGACATGTTTGAAAGATGTCTCATAAAGATTAGTTCAACTGTGTTTCCTCCAGCGTTAGCTCTTTCTGAGGTACTAACTTGCTCGAATTGGTCTTTGCATCTGCTATAACTCTTCTTCTCTGACAGCCTTATTTTTAAGAATCTGGCATTATGAGGACCACTGATCATGAAACCTATAAATTTTCTTGAATCTTTTCAAATCAGACACTTGTTGAAGACATGAAGAAAACTCTTCTCTCCAGGATGAATGATCTGCTAAAGCAAGGTTCAAAGGTTCAAGCTGTGCAGGCATGGGGTTGTTTAGTTCGCTCTGGGATGCCATGCTACTAGTAAAGATGAGGCGTTTAATTAATGATCTACTCAAAATTCCTCAGCAAACTTTTTCAGATAACAGTCCACAGATCCAGATTACACTCTGGTAATTTTTTTTTGCTTACTAGTTACCATCCTTATTATTCTATGTAAGATCACATATTCTTCCTCTAAATGGTTGCTCTCCTTTCCAGGTTGCCTGGGAGTGTCTTATTGATGCTGTTATTTAACCATCTTCACTTGCATGGAAGACAAATGGAGAAACTTATTTTGACATTCAAGCGAATGGATTATCAAAAAGCTTAAAGCTCATAATGACCCCTCTGATTGGTATCATGTCTCGTAAATGCGATATATCTGTTCACTCATGTTGCCTTAAAACATGGTGTTTTCTACTCCATAAACTTGATTGTTCTATTAACTCCCCACAAGTATTATTAATAGTGTTGGAACCAATGTTCGAAGCAATCTTTCAAACTGGACTTGATGGGAGTGACTGGTTGTGGAATTTTTGCCAAGATCTGCTAGATGATTTTGCATCAACAAAGTGTCAGTCTATTGATGTTGATTCCAACTGCCAGGCAAGCAGTCAAGCATAACCCACAACATCTGAGCCCAGATCATCAGTCTCTGCTAAATCATTTGTGAAGCAATATTCTGTTAAGTTGTTGCCGTGGGATCTGAGTCATCTTGACTTCTTCATAAAGATGATGAACATCATCAGTAGTCGTTCATCAAGGACAGAAGTCAGTCATGAATATATAGGTTCAGTATGCAATGCTGTCTTACGAATATTTAGATCAGTTTTAAAAGGAGTACAAATGGTGTTGAAAAGTAAGCAATTAGCTATGATCATGTAATGGGGTGTTTAAACACAATATTGAGGTTTATAAAGAGGATTTGTGAAGACCTCAGTTCAAAATGCAGTTACAGTAAGGGCTCGCGATATACTTCTCTCCAATTTGTAGTGGTGGTCATGGAGGAGTTGGACCCTTCTTTACTAGGGTCCCCGCTGTACAAGATGCCTCTAGACCTCAAATATTTGGAAAATTTGTAGTCAGCTCATGACATTGAACATATGGGCGTCAGTTCTGTTGTTTATATGGATATCGTTTCACCAATGGTTTATCTAATTTCTGTTTACATGAGTGTCATGGTTCAGACAACTTTTCCTGAAACAGATATCATTTTAAAAGTAACATACCAATTTTGTAAGTTTATGTTGTTTTCACATGATCCAGCTGGAAATCTTCAGGTTGCAATTGGTATATTATACAAACATGTGGGTTTTAGAGGCTTGCAGTTATGGCTAGTCATAGCAAAAGGTCTGAGAGACTGCATTGATGATGTTAAGGATGTTTCACTAATGAAGATGGACAAGTGTGGTTATCTTGCCGTATGCCACTTCCTAACTTACCCGTTTGTTGTATGTTCTTGCACACAGCAAAAAAATCAATCCAGGGGAGTTTAGATCATTTGATGAATCTCTTGCGATATCAGAAGGGGAACTTAATCTTGAAAATCTCGTCGAAATGTGGAGGTCAATTTATGGTTCTATCAGTAATTTGAAGTTTAAAGCTAAGTGTTCAATGAAGATCAGCTTGATTGAGTATCTGCCTCAAATTTTAAATAGATGGATTGATGAAAACAAAAGCAAGCTAAATGAGAACGTCAATATTGATTCATACCAGAACTCAGTTAATCTTATTTCTTTATTTTCTGCTGTTGTGATATGTATTCTGGAGAATCTTTCTGTAGTACTCAATCTAGATGTTTGCGAAGATAAATGTTCATGTGACAGTAGCATATCCGATGACATAAACAATCGCTTGGGATTTGTTGCGAGGTAAGAAGAAATGGTTTTCTTTGTTACTCCATTATCTACTATGATTCTTCTTGGTATGCTTAGTTCATAATGCTGAATTGTCCCTTGATATATCATCTTGCTGGATACAGATTCATGCAACTGGCACATATGAAGGTGGCAAAAGAGATTAAAAGTGATCCTATCCTTATTTCGAGGTAATTAACTATTCCTGTTTGTTTGTTGCATTTCCTTGTTTATCATTCTATTTCCCTAGTTTATAGCCTCCGAAGTTGCAGGGTATTTCCAGCACTGGCTCAGTTCGTAAGATGCCTCAAGACTAAGGAAAATATTCTTCCATTCATCGAGGTCTGTCTCTCTTTCCAAGTTTCTCCCATGACACGATGGTTTGATTCCTTTACTTAATATTATGTTTTTAACTATAATGCTTGGGTGATCTGTTTTCAGATTTTATCTTCTTCACTTTGTAAGTGGCTGTCACATAAAGAGATGGAAGAAAGCATTGAAGATGGGATTCAAGCTGTATGGTCCGAAGCGCTTACATGTTTAATGAGGAGTAAGCCTCAGATGGCTTTTAATTCATCCTTACTTAAAAACCATTCATGCCTCCTTGAAAAAGCTCTTGATCACCCAGATGTCTTGATCTCCAAACCTACCACTACCTTCTAGAACTCTACATACGGTAAGCAAATCAAATTAGATTACCCACAAAACTTGCTTCCCATCTTGGACAAGCTCTCCAGAATCGGAAAAATAAACCTACAAGCAAGCAGTCCAGGTCCAGAAAGATACAAGGTGACTGCAGCAAATAATAGAAGTACGAAGAGGGTTGAGTTTTAGAGAATACAAAGTATCATTTCGATAAAATGGATAAGCTTTCGTCAAGTTTCAAGAGAAAAAGGACGGAATTGACTGAGCATCAAAAGGAAGTGAGAAGAGCACAACAGGGGAAGGAGAGAGTGTGCGGTGGGCATGGACCTGGAATCCGGACGTACACTAATCTTGATTTTTCTCAAGGGAATGAGGAGTCGCAAGAAAGTCAAGTTGTATTCCATAATTCCCTTGTTAGATAAAATGTCGATAACTCGATTGTTTTTCCTTGAATTTATGCCGACTCCTGCTTCTTAGCATAGTCTTGTACTTGTACAAACTTGTGTTGTAAGCTTAGTATAATTTATAAATTCCTTGAAAACTTCTCTTTGGTAGGAAATTGTATGGAAATCTCGATCAAAATTAAATATGGAAGGATTCTTTTAAATATAAAAATATTTCAGCAAATTTAAGGATGGCAATGGGATTGGACGTTAGTAAAAAAATATTTCACCAAATTTAAGGATGGCAATGGGATTGAACGTTAGTAAAAGGGTAATCGGCAAGTATCCGACCCGATCACCCGTGATGGATATGCGTCTACTGCCCACAGACGGATTCGGTTTTCAAAGTACCCGATTGGAGTTTGGGTGGTATCCAAATATTACGAAAAATTATGACGAGTATCCGAAAAGACACTTGATTATATATAGATCGAGTATTCCTTTGAATATCCGTTGGTATTTTATCTAATTTTCGTTTAACTTTTTAAAAAACATTCAATTTTTACATAAATCAGATGAGGGTTTTTTTTTATAAAAAAATATATATTATTTTTACTTAAATTTAATTTGTAATCGTGTTAGCGATATCCATAGACATTTAATACCCGATTCGAATGCGTTATGGGATTTACATTTTAATACCCTTTTGGATATATATCCTAAAAATTATACCCATAGATGAGAAGTTAAGAGATGGTAGATTTATGTGGTTCCGGACATATGAGGCGTAGACTTAGAGAATCTCATATTAGGAAAGGTGATGACATGAACGTAGGAATAGAGAGGAGGGGGAGAGGAAGACCTAGACTCATGTGTGAGAGAGTAGTTTGAAAGGAGTTAAAAATTTTAAATATCTCAAAAAACTTGGTAGTCAAGAGAGGAGAATGGTACCGTAATATTCACGTAGATGACTTCATATAGCTAGTGACATAGAATTAGAAAAAAAAAAAACTATATCTAGATATTAGAGATAGAAAATCTAGTTATAAGTCATATATATTTATTTATTTTATATAAATAGTATGTCACTCTATTTGATAGCATGATTGTATTCCATTTGGTTATGTACCGTATTTTATCATATACCTACATATTATTATATAGTATGATTATGATATCGCATGTGATCTTGCTACTTGAACTTAAACGTGATGATTCATATAGTAGACTCCATTCGATGGAATTTTGTTGTTGTTGTATATACCTTCTTGGATACCGGGATATTCGGATGTCAGATTAGACAAACCGATTTCGGATACATGAAAATAATTGCTCGACATTCGTCGACATCCCTACACAAAATCTCAATATAAAATTATATATTTATCTTTGCGTTTATTTTGGTATAGATTATAGAGTGTTTTAAAATTATGTTATCATTTTACTTCATCTTTCCCCCAGAATATGTAATGTGAAGGTATGAAGCAATGGCTGCAAGAAAACAGTAGTTTAGATAAGGCTACATTGATTCATCATCATACCTTAACTCCTCGCTATCCTGATAAGTGGAAGACTCCTCTTATTCATCACATAAAAATTAATTTTGATGCATCTTTCACTTATGGATCGACATCGAATCGCTTTAGTTTCATTGCACATGATGATCGAGATCAGGAATAGTAATCCATGTTGAAGCAAGTTTCTTAAGGCTCGTTTAGGATTCTTTTTATGTCGAGAGTATGGCGGCTTGGAGGCGATCTCATGACATGCATTTGAACAATGGCGGAGCCATGTAGTAAAATATGGTGTCATATGACACCACAATTTTTGAAAAAATGAATAAATAATCCTTATATTTTAAAATAATTTAAATTTATCCTTAAAAATGATCCCACAAAATATTATATCATTTTAAATTGAACAATTATTAAAAATAATATAATTAAGGATCAACAGATAAATATGCTTAAAATTCTAAATTATTCTATATATTTATATATAACTAGTATTGTTTAGCTTCTTAAATCAAGTATAAAGTTCTTGAATAACTAGTTTTCCAGTAAAATCTATCGTCAAAAAAGTTTTCCATAGATTCATGCTCCATTAAATATTATTATTTAGATAATAAGGGTCATTTATTATTTATTAGTTATTAATTGAATTTTAATAGAATTAAGTTTGATTTCGTTAGAAAAATTTCGCGTATGCGACTTTTTTCGACCTCTTAATGTTAGGATCTTTCATTGAAATTGAACCCACTATCTGCAGGATCTTGGCTCCGCCCTTGCATTTGAATCGAATCATCTTGGAGAATAACTGCCAATTTCTCATACAGGAGTTGCAAATTCAGAATCCTAGTTTGTCTAGAGTTGGTCTGTTGATTATAACATTTACTTCTTTTTTTGAGTTTTGTTCATTTTCTTTTTATTAAGCAACATGGCAATAAGGTGCCAATTGTTCAGCAAAACTAGATATTCCCGTCTCCATTAATTCAATATATTATAATTTATCGAAATTTTTCTTTGGCATAGATTTGAATTTGTTTGTTTGGAGCGTTGCTATTAATAAATTTACGGTTATGCCCACTAAAAAAAATTGTAGTGTGGGGTTTAAAATACTCAATATCATTCCCTAGTTAATACTTTATACAGTAGTTTTTACTCATTTTGGAATCGAAACCAAAGTCGGACTTCTCCCTTTGCAAGTCCAGGTACCTATCTGTAGATATGTTACGAATTTTGTCCCCTTTCTGCATTTCTGGTATCTATCAGGGGCTTCTTGAAAAATGAAATCCCACAAAAAAGAGAAAGAGTCCTTTTTTTCACTCAGTCAGTCAGTCCAGCACTGAATTGAAAACTTTAGCTCCCCTGCTCCACTAAACAATCGTCCGGCCAGTTTCGATAGATTAGAGGGGTGAATAGTGAAGAGATTACGTTGTTATTGTAAACTTTGAATTTGTTCTGTCATCTCTTCGTTAATTTCAGTGTTGGATCTGATCAAAAGGTATGGATTCGCGATATTCGACGACGTTAGCGACTGCAGAGGCAGCCAACAGAGACGGAAGTCCTTCCTCTGTCGATGAAGATGGCGTCTTTTCCGTAAATGCTGCACTTGCGAAGGATGCGGCGCATTTATTCAAGTCCAGGAAGTTCGATGAGTGCCTTGGAATCTTAAGTCAGTTACTGGAGAAGAAAGCCGGTGATCCCAAGCTGTGTCAAGCTATTTGAATACTCATTTCATTGGATTAACAGTGAAGCTTGGCTGATGCATTTGTAATTTTATGTGTTTGTTTGATAATTTTTGTGCTCGTTATTTTATCTCGTCTGGACTTTTATGTAGTAATTTGTTGCATTATTGCTAGATTGATGGATAGTCAGGTAGTGTTAACTATGATGTTTTGTTCGGGGGAGGGAAATTCAAATTGGAATAGCTAGCAATTGGGCGTTATTTAGTCAATCTGTAGTCTTTTCTCCTGGCTATTAGAAGGGTTTTGATTTGGGAATTCAAGAAATGTTAAGAGATTCATATGCTCGACACGTTTATAGCCTTAACTGTAATTCTGATGGATTGGTATGGTTCTTGATTAAGTGTTGCAAATTAAACTCAATAGCTATTATTTTTTGCGAATATTTTTAGTCTTAATGCATTATTGTGTCGTATGTTTTAAGTGTTTCCTCTGCATTATTCACCAGATTCTTCACAATATAGCAATTGTGGATTTCTTTCGGGGTGATTGTTCAGATCCAAAGAAACTTATTGCTAAACTCATTAATGTCAAGGTATGATGTTGTTAATATGTGCTAAATGTTGCATGTATCTGCATAATCTCACTAGCTTAGATCCGTCCAAGCTTCTTTTATGTACTTCGATGCCTTGGCTTTTGTTTCAGAGGAGAAGCCAAGAGCTTGCTTGTGAGTCCAAAGAACATATAGAAGCTGTCAGTGGTATTGAAAATAAAATGTTGGGTTCCAAAGGAGGTGGTGTTGTCGCACAACAACTTTCTGTTGCTGGAGGCATTGTTTACATTGATGAAACTGACACTTATGTAGCAGCACTAAATGCCGTATGTTCCCTTGTGCAGTCCATGCCCACTGCTGACATTACTTGATGTTATCATTCATGTATAGTGTTATATACATTACCGATGTACTCTATTGGTTTCTCTATCACTAGATGTAATTGGTCTTATGCAGGCAATTGTCGGGTATCATCTGCATGACTATTCGAGGGCTTTGTCAATTTTAGAATCTTTGTATTCCAATATACAACCCATAGACGAGGTATGATATTATTAAACTCACTATATTCCCCACTATTTGGTCATAGGCCCATGTTAACAACTTCGTAGTTTATTTTGCTTGCAGGCAACAGCACTAACATTTGCATTTTATTGCTTGTTGTCCTGCTAGCTAGTCGCGATGCAACCAGAACTATGGTAAGTTCCAAAATATTTTGACCCAAATTTTTGAAGAATGTTCAATAATAATTATTTTCTCCTTATGCATCCTGACTAGTGTTATAATCATCGCAAGTGAACATTACACTATAAATGGGTTGTTAAATTTTGTGAAGATAGAGTGTTTTCTTCTTATTGGCTTGGTGTTTGTTATTACATCCGCCATGAAGAATCTTGTGAAGACTGTCAAATAATTGTTTTCACTTTCTTTTTAATTTGGTTGTGGTTATAATGTTTACACACATCTGATCTATTTGCTATTATATTACTAAGAAAAACTGCTTTAATCGTATTATATTCACTATGAAGTGACAGAAAGTATGCATTGTGTTTTTTTTTTCAGGATGTGCTAAATTACTTGGAGAGAGCTTTTGGTGTCAGCTGTGTGAGTCAAGGTGACAGTGGAAGTTCTGTGCTACAACCATCTGCAAATGTAGTTACAAAGTCTTCCTCTGTGCCAAGCAGTTCCTCAACTGCAGATGGTTCTAACTCGGATCTAGCTGGTGTGAATGCTTTGGAAAACCCTTTGTCGAGAACTTTGTCAGAGGAAACTCTTGAAACCATGTTATCATCACTGGACATCGGAGGACAGAACTTTGCGAAATCGGCTGGGCTGTCATCTCCAAATGATCTTTGAGACCCCAACCAGACAGGTCTTTGTCTACTGTTGATCTGAAGTTCAAGTTGCAGCTTTATAGGGTTCGATTTCTACTTCTGACTAGGAATCTCAAGCTAGCAAAGCGTGAAGTCAAGCAGGCCATGAACATTGCTCGTGGGAGAGATTCCTCTATGGCTCTCCTACTGAAGTCCCAGCTTGAATTTGCCCGTGGGAATTATCGTAAAGCTATCAAGTTGTTGATGGCTTCAAGTAACCGGACAGAGACTGCAATTTCAAGCATGATCCAAAACAATCTGGGTTGCATTTACTATCAACTTGGGAAATACCATATCTCATCGGTATTCTTTACTAAGGCTTTGACTAATTGTTCATCTCTTCGGAAGGAAAAGCCTCGGAATCTACTAGTCTATTTCACAAGATAATTCTCTTCTCATAACATACAACTGTGGTATGCAGTACTTGGCTTGTAGGAAACCAATGCTTGCTGCTGCCTGTTTCCAGAAAGCTAGCTTAGTTTTGTATAAGAGGCCTCTCTTATGGCTTCGGCTTGCTGACTGCTGTATAATGGCTGATGAGAAGGGACCATGTAAAATCCGGTGAACTTCGACGACACAGATCAGGAGTGAAAGTTCGTGTTATTGGCAAGGGAAAATGGAGACATCTTGTGACACGAGAATGGGATATCAGGGAATGTCCAGATTGGACTCTATCAGACAAGGATGATCAGGCATCGTAAGCGTCAATTGGTCAGCCGAAGCTCTCAATGTCCTTCGCTCGGCAATGTATTTTTACTGCTCTGCACTTGTTGGAGAGTTCTGATTTGAAGAACTTGGAGTTCGGCATTTGTCTGATGAGAAAATGGGTCGACCAAGTTAATGGCAAAATGGAGACCTGAAAGAGCAAAAACTCGGAACAAATTTGGAGATAATACAGAATTCTATTGCTTGTTATAAAGGTATTCGAATGAGAGAGAATCATATGCTCAAGCAAGCTCTTCTCGCCTACTTGTCTTATGTAGAGCTGGAATTGGAAAATCCTATGAAGGCCCTTTCAAGCTCAGAGTCTCTCTTGAAAATTCCAGATTGCTCCAGAATTTACAGTTTTCTAGGACATGTCTATGCAGCCGAGGCTCTCTGCTTGCTTAACAATCCAAAGGAGGCTGCCAAACATTTGTGCTGTTTGCATCTCTGGATACTGTCGAATTGCCTTTCAGCCAGGATGACTTTGACAGATGCTGAGAGCGAGAGAAAAATAGTGGGTTCCCAACGAGGACTCTCAAGGTTTCGTATTCCTAAAGCCTGAGGAGGCACGTGGGGCCCTCATTGCAAATCTGGCTGCCATATCAGCAATGCGAAGGTGAGCTTTTGCAGGCAAGCGGATTCGCGGCCCAAGCATTAACCATAATACCCGGAAGTCCAGAAGCCATTCTTACTGCAATTTATGTTGATCTGAAACTGGGAAAGTCTCAAGAAGCTCTTTCAAAACTGAAACAGTGTAATCATATTAGGTTTCTACCCAGCAATGTATAAATGAATAATTAGTCTTGATGTAGGTCAGTTGGTAGATACCAATCCTTTTATTAGGATTTTATAACATATGTAGTCTAAGAATAAACAATGTCAATTCATTTTCTTTGATTTTTCATGTTTAGAGTTTATTATCGACCATTAAATAGAGGTAAAATAGTTGTATTAGTCTGAAAATAGAAAGAAATTTGCCTGTTTTCAGCTCCGAGTCTTATATATATTGGTTTTCATGGGATTGTATTTGTCCTTTCGGTAAATTTCCTATTAGCCCAATGCAGTGTGTCTTATGAGGTTTCCATTCTTTAAGAGATTTTTGTAACATACGGGGTAATAACATTTTTGGTACTTGTAAAATTGTCAAAAACAACAAACTCCTTGTCTCGCGATTTTTAGTTAACAAAACTGCATAATATTATATTAAATTTATTAATTAAAATCATATATTTTCGTCAAAAATTATATATGTGATCACTTCAATCATTTGTTAAATCTATACTAATCATTTGTTAAACATACTATAACGTCACGTCACCTGCTGACATACTTAAAAATGACACGTCGAGATCTAATATTTTTCCATCCTCACCAAAACTCGAAAATGTCGTTTACCCACCCCCCCATAAACAAAATGTACGTCGTTCTGCTCATCTTCTACCCAATCAGTTAACTCCTTGCAAAACCACCTCTCTCATCCAAACAAAACAAAATCTTCTCTATAACCACCGTCGCTATGCCCTCGACGACCACGTTGTCTCATGGTCAATTTTTCATCCTATCTAAAACTTATATATAAAATCCATTAATAAGACTCCATGGCTTTCAACCTCAACCTCGATCTAACTGGCTACCACTTCCAATCCCAATCTAATCATGAGTTATATTCACTATTAAATGGCGTCTCCTCCTTGGTCTACCGCCAACGGCGCCGCCCACCTCTCTAGACGGCCACGAAAGTGTTTTAGTATGTCTCGACAATCTCCTTACTTGTCGTCAACAACTTGAATGATTATTGGCTTCAAAACATTCTGGTTCCTGTTTATTTTGGGAAGCCATGAAAGCTTTGTTCAAAATTTGTTTAGTGGCAATTTCCTATATGGAAGTGGTATAAAGGATTTGATCTGGTGTTGGGGTGTTTAATTCCTTTAATTTTCAATTAAGTAACTAAAATGATTCGGCTAATGGGAAAATATTTGATCTCATTTCTTACCCATAAAATAAAACCCAGATTTTTACATTTGAATCCTTGCCGTCGCAGTTGTATCCGGAGTGAACCAAAGAATCACCATAATCATCTAAGTGACCGACTGTTCGTCAAAATTCAGAATCGAGGCGTCCCTAATTTCTTATGGTTTTATAGGTTTGGTCCTTCAATGTTTAAGAGAAAAATCTTTACGTGGAATCGAAGTCACTGAGCCGATGGATTTTGTATGCTCAACTGAAACGAAGAGCGCGTCAGCCTTAAGCCAACTAACCGTAAATCGTGACATACGTAAATCGAAAACACTAAATTCGATTTTACAAGACGTGATTACTATGGTTAACCAAAGTCGAATACTATGTTGCTCGATTTTGCACAAACTTTATGCACAAAAACGAACACATAGATTGTTCGATTTTCCATGCATGACCACAAAACTATGCTTCCGATTATGATAATAAAACTATTCAAGTGATGTTTCTCTTGTGTGTTTCATTCAAATGAAAACGGAGGTATATATAGGCTAATTATTAATGGGAAAACACTATTAGCTATAGTAGACAAAACACTAATAATGGTGTAGGATTACTCACTTATGAGGTGGGTAATTATAATGGAGCATTAGGACATTTTATATATAGTTTTACAACAAAAACAAAGCATTATTTCACTTGATAGATAGAAAGATAATGCAAAAAAAAATCACATTGAAAACAAAAAACGAATACACAGTATTCGATTTTGTGAGAATAATCAATGGGGTTCAAAACCGAACACACCATGTCCGATTATGCTTTCGGTAAAAATCGAACACACCATGTCGATTATGTAGAGGAATTAATTGGGTAATGATGTGCTAATGATGTAATCCCAAGGATATCAATCCGATTATGGTTTAATTAAGCCTAATCCTCGTTAGTGAGGAAAATCGAACATGGTGTGTTCGATTTTCTTATTTTTCTCCACCTTCCGCAATCCGCCACATAGTCCGTCCACCTATCACAATATATATATATTTATGTAATTAGTTCGAAAATGGAATGGAATTCGTGTTGGAGCATAAGTGATTGCTTGGAGAAGATGAATAAAACTACGTCGCTTTGATTTGGGTGATGATAGAATTTTTTGGTCCCGTCGTCGACGTGCCATTTTCGCCCCCCCCCTATGTCGAGAAATGACGTGTTGTTGTTTGACAATAACCGTGTATATTTGAATAGAAAATTGGGGCACATAAGCCATTGGTGCCGCATAAACAATTTCTAACGAAAGGTATAATTTTGTTAATAAATCTAACGAATGGTATGATTTTATTAGCTAAAAATCGCGGAGACAATGAGTTTGTTAGTTTTTACGATTTTAAGAGGTACAAAAATATTATTATACTCTGTAACATACGGTATGTGCGAATTGTCTCGTTTCACCCAACATGCCGATCATACTGGCCGGGCAAACGGCTGGCCCGGCCTCGGCTCGCCCCGAGCTTCGCCGGAAAACGAGCCGAGCCGGGCCTCAAAATTTTCCGATCTTCAAAATCGAGGCCCGAGCCCGGCCCGCTTCCGATCCCGAGCGGATCCCGAACTCGTCCGTTTAAGATTTAGGAAATAAAAAAAAACTTACAAAATTCAAACAAATAAATACCAAACAATCCAAACCATGCATAAATATTAATCAAGTCAAGTCTTTCGAAAGTGCAAAACAAACGATAAATGAAATCGCATAGAGTCTAGCAGTCGCCACGCTGCAGCGAGAGAATGCCAAATTGCTAATGTTTCACGCTTGCATGCTAAACTAAATGAATAATGATCAATGGTTCA
>JANIEQ010001075.1:0-32191 GCA_024708375.1 Oxalis stricta | reverse complement strand
ATTGAATTATATATATTAAAATTTTGTTTTTTTTTTAAATGTTTTCATCGAGATTTGAATTTAAGAAGAGAGATGGATATTTTAAATCCATTCAACTATGTCATGAGTTGACATATTAAAAATTTGTTAATTACAAACATACAACTTTTAAAATCATCTACTCCATTGATGTGAATGTCCTTATGATAAAATGATAAGACAAAATATACAATATATGGTTTATTATGTAAATACGTTTTAATTTTGAAAATATGTTTGATGTAAATATTTTAATTATGACATAAAGTTGAAAAGATAAAAAAATAGTAGATATAAATATACATTTTACTTTAGCCCATAAAAAAATGTCTACAATGTTCTTAATATGCATAAAATGTGACGGTGCACTGTAAATTAAGACATTATTTAATTGAGAGTTTAATTTTCTCTTTCTAACATGATTCTTTTGCCTACAGTATATTTTACAACTTCTTAAGAAAGTTGATACAAACTTGTCCTTTTTTAGTCGAAAGATATTTGAGAAAATTATACTTTACTAGAGTTGGGCAAAAAACCGGCCGACCGAACCGAAACCGACCGACCGGATGAAACGGTCGGTTTTTTTAGCGTCCGGTCGGTTTGTCGGTTTCCGGTCCGGTTTGCAATTTTTGGACTTTTTCGGTCGGTTTTTGACCGGTAAACGGTCGGTCGGTTAACCGGATCAAAAACCGACCGAAAAAACAAGTAATTTTTTTTTATTTTTTATTTTTTTTAGGTTTTAAATAGTATCTTATATAATTTTACCGGTTAACCAACCGAGACCGAAACTACGAAAATTTCGGTTAACCGACCGACCGACCGAAATTTTTAGGTTATAATTAGGTTTTTTTTAAAAAAATAATTTAAAAAAACACCGACCGGAAAATTTCGGTCGGTTTCCGGTTTGTATTTTCACCGGCCGGTTTCCGGTTCGGTTTGGCTTTCTAAAACCGGTCAAGGTCCGGTTCGATTTTTTTTTGGGCAAAAAACCGACCGACCGACCGGTGCCCAACCCTATACTTTACACCCTTTTTAGACAGTCTTCATGCCATATATATCTTTCTTGTTTCTCATTCTAGACTTATACATTTTTTACGACATTTCGTCATGAGGTTTATATCTTCTATCGGTAAGTGCCAGTTATCACTGATTTTCGTTAACTATGCATAATATGATCGAGTCATTAAATTAGCCAATTATGCGATAACATTTGTAATCTTATTTGTCAAAGAAAATGCCTTGCGTATTTTTTGCCACCAGTACCTTTTGATGTCAGATATTTAAAAAATCAAATTAATAAATTTTATAAAATAAAATAAATTTCTTAAAATAAATAAATTATTTAATATAATTATTTAGCAAAATAAAAAAAAATTGCCACCTATTTGACCCACTTCATCCTAAACGGACTTTGTCAAATTTTCAACAATAGATTCCGACCTCGATGAGCGCCGACGACGCACTCTTTCACATTAAATATAGAGGATTTCAATTGTAACAAAAATTATATAGAAAAACTCTTCGATCTAACATACTTCCATGAATTCAATGAATTAACAAGAAGGATATAAAACGGAATGTCATTATGTCATAAAAGGATAATAAATCTAATTTGAGAAATAAGAAGGATATGTTTAGCATGAAGGACATGTAAGAGGGTATAAAGGACAATTTTGTCAAGATATTTTACTCCGTCCTAACTCCAAACGAACATAAAACCAATACACAAAATGACTTTTATCATTTCTACGCTATCATTCATTTTCATCAAAAAATACATTATCATTCATATTATTTTATGTAAATTATCAAATTATATTTCAGTAAAAGAAATCAAATTTCTCACAACTTAAAATTTTAAAACAAATAGTATTCCGTATACAAATAGATAATATTTTTTATTATTTTATTTATCTCCAAGTAATTGATATTTATAGAATTTTAATGATTTTTCTCGTCATCTCTCCATTAACTTTTTATTTACACTCTTTTTTTATATACTAATTAATAATTTAATTAAAAAAAATAAAATTATAAAATTATAAAATAAAAATAATTTATATATTAAATTAATAATATTAATATGAACGAAACATCTAAAAATAACAATTATCTGGATTTTCAGTATATCATTATTCTCTTCCCTCAAAATAAAAGATAAAAAGTGATGTTTCTCAAAAAGATAGGAAAGACTTTTGTAATTACCATTTGGATAATAAAAGTAATTTTTATGTCCATTAAACAATGATCTCTTTTAGTGGTCACACGCGTATAACGCCCCAAACAGAAAAACCAAATTACAGTAATTATATTTGACCGCCGATTGACTAGTTAATTACCACTTTTATTTACTGGAGTAATAACAAAAGCTCTTTCACTTTCCCCTACGATAAAAAAAAAGGAAAAACCTTCCTACTTTGGAAATGGAGATGCCAGCTGGCAGCTTCTGCAGAGAGTAATAATACTGGTCATGCGAATTTTGAATGCTCGATTCGGATTGCGTTAACGATATTTAGACGGAGAAAGAAATTGGGATTTATAAAATTTTACTCTATTACATAATTCCAATAATGAAATCTTATTTTTCTTATAAATAGTCGGTGGACAAATCCTAGTGGGACCGTCCGTTGAATCGAAAAGTTCGTATCTTTAAAAATTAATAATTTAAATATATCATATAAAAATTATATAATAATTATTTATATTAAAAATTATATAATAATTATTTATATTAAACATTATTAAATATATGTCAAATATTATATCAAAAGAGAATTATTTTAACTTTATATCAATTATAATTATTTTGATTTTATTTCAAAATCTACAATCCTATTAGAATCAAAATTTTATTTTGTTTTCAAAAATAATAAACGTAGCAAAAAGTAAAAATTACATATCAAGATTTGATTTGATAATAAAATTTATAATTGCATCTAATCAATTCAATTTTTCCTATTGTTTGAAATATAAGATATGCTCATTTTAATTAAGAATAGAAAAAAATATAGTGGATTTTTATTAGGAATAATAGTTTAATAAAAAATTAGAAAGAAAATAATATATATTATATTTTGATTAGAAATATTTTTTTAATAATATGTCCGTTTGAATAGGAAAAAAGAAGATATGTCCGTTTTAATTATAAATAGGAAAAAGAATATAATGAATTTTAATTAGAAAAATTATTAATTGTTTGAAAAATAAGATATGTCCGTTTTAATTAAGAATAGAAAAAATATAGTCGATTTTATTAGGAATAATAGCTTAATAAAAAAATTAGAAAAATAATATATATTGTAATTTGATTAGGAATAATTTTTTTAATAATATGTCCATTTGAATAGGGAAAAAGAATACATGTCCGTTTTAATTAGGAATAGAAAAAAGAATATAATGAATTTTAATTAGCAAAAATTATTTAATAAGAAAATTAAAATATATATAGTGTATTATAATTTTATTAGGAATAATTTTTTAAATAATAGATAGGAAATTGATTAGGAATAAAATTATTATATTAGAAAAAAATAATTGATAGAAATTTTATTAGGAATCATTATGTTTTTATTGTGTTTTGATTTCCTAATTAAAATAGGAAAAAAATAATATCATTGACTTAAAATTGTAACTTAAAACCTAATTAAACTCAAATTCTAAAATACATGTGTCAAATTACTATTCATCAATAAATCGCCATGTGTCGAATTTTGATTTGACAATAAAATTTGCAATTGAATTTACAATTGGAACAAATTGAAACAAATTTAAAATTGAAAAAGTCTCGCTATTGTCTATAAGATTTTGACGTCATCCTATAATAAAACGATCTATAATCAAAAGATCGAAAAGATAATTATTTCAATATAATTTCGTTGATTACACAACAATAGAATGTTATTATGGTGGGAAAAAAATCGATCACAATAAAAACAAAACAAAACTTCTCCTAATTAAAAAAAAACCCATCGATCACAATAAAAACAAAACAAAACTTCTATTAATTAATTAAATAATTAGTAGTTGTATTGATGAGGAAAAAAACCCTACCGAAGCTTCTTTTTGAAAAAAAACAAAGCTAGCTTAGCAAAAGAAAATCGTACGGGAAACTTTTGTTCTTACGGGTGTGAATTTAGTATGGTGCATATAGCTATATATATATACTCGTAAAGCAAAGATAAAAGAGAATAAGAATCTCATATGATTAGGAATAAGTAATTGGTATATGATTAGGAATAAGTAATTGGTAGAATTTTATTAGGAATCATTATTTTATTGTGTTTTGATTTCTTAATTAGAATAGGAAAAAAATATTGACTTAAAATTATAACTTGATTCCTAATTAAACTCAAAAACTTGATTCCTAATTAAAACGCCATGTGTCGGATGTTGATTTGACAATAAAATTTACAATTGAATTACAATTAGAACAAATTGAAAAAAGTTCTCTCTATTGTATATCTACTGAAATTAGTCTGGGCCCGTTGGACGGAAAAGTCCGTACCTTTAAAAATTAATAATTTAAATATATACATATAATAATTATATAATAATTATTTGTATTAAACATTATTAAATATATGTCAAATATTATATCAAAAGGGAATTATTTTAACTTTATATCAATTATAATTATTTTGATTTTATTTCAAAATCTACAATCCTATTAGAATCAAAATTTTATTTTGTTTTCAAAAATAATAAACGTAGCAAAAAGTAAAAATTACATATCAAGATTTGATTTGATAATAAAATTTATAATTGCATCTAATCAATTCAATTTTTCCTATTGTTTGAAATATAAGATATGCTCATTTTAATTAAGAATAGGAAAAAAATATAGTGAATTTTTATTAGGAATAATAGTTTAATAAAAAATTAGAAAGAAAATAATATATATTATACTTTGATTAGAAATATTTTTTTAATAATATGTCCGTTTGAATAGGAAAAAAGAAGATATGTCCGTTTTAATTATAAATAGAGAAAAATAATATAATGAATTTTAATTAGAAAAAATTATTAATTATTTGAAAAATAAGATATGTCCGTTTTAATTAAGAATAGAAAAAATATATATAGTCGATTTTATTAGGAATAATAGCTTAATAAAAAAATTAGAAAAATAATATATATTGTAATTTGATTAGGAATAATTTTTTTAATAATATGTCTGTTTGAATAGGGAAAAAGAATATATGTCCGTTTTAATTAGGAATAGAAAAAAGAATATAATGAATTTTAATTAGCAAAAATTGTTTAATAAGAAAATTAAAAAATATATATAGTGTATTATAATTTTATTAGGAATAATTTTTTAAATAATAGATAGGAAATTGATTAGGAATAAAATTATTATATTAGAAAAAATAATTGATAGAAATTTTATTAGGAATCATTATGTTTTTATTGTGTTTTGATTTCTAATTAAAATAGGAAAAAAATAATATCATTGACTTAAAATTGTAACTTAAAACCTAATTAAACTCAAATTCTAAAATACATGTGTCAAATTACTATTCATCAATAAATCGCCATGTGTCGAATTTTGATTTGACAATAAAATTTGCAATTGAATTTACAATTGGAACAAATTGAAACAAATTTAAAATTGAAAAAGTCTCGCTATTGTCTATAAGATTTTGACGTCATCCTATAATAAAACGATCTATAATCAAAAGATCGAAAAGATAATTATTTCAATATAATTTCGTTGATTACACAACAATAGAATGTTATTATGGTGGGAAAAAAATCGATCACAATAAAAACAAAACAAAACTTCTCCTAATTAAAAAAAAAACCATCGATCACAATAAAAACAAAACAAAACTTCTATTAATTAATTAAATAATTAGTAGTTGTATTGATGAGGAAAAAAATCCCTACCGAAGCTTCTTTTTGAAAAAAAAAAACAAAACTAGCTTAGCAAAAGAAAATCGTACGGGAAATTTTTGTTCTTACGGGTGTGAATTTAGTATGGTGCATATAGCTATATATATACTTGTAAAGCAAAGATAAAAGAGAATAGGAATCTCATATGATTAAGAATAAATAATTGATATATGATTAGGAATAAGTAATTGGTAGAATTTTATTAGGAATCATTATTTTATTGTGTTTTTGATTTCTTAATTAGAATAGGAAAAAAATATTGACTTAAAATTATAACTTGATTCCTATCAAAATTTATTCATAATTAAAACGTCATGTATCGGATATTAATTTGACAATAAAATTTCACAATTAAATTACAATTGAAATAAATTGAAAAAATTCTCATCATTATTATATATAATATAAATATAAAGAATGATGATTGAGTTATAAATATAATCTTATTTTTTTATTGGTCGAATAAAAATTAAAACCGGCAAAAAAAAAAAAAGTTTCTCGATTGAAAGAGAATATTTTATAGTGATTAATGCTACATATAAATATTAAAAGACAAAATTGGTCCCAATTTAATTGTTCGGATTGACAAAGAAGATGCTCTAACAGACAACATCAAAGCAGTGCTGGTAGTCTGCAACCACTAAGGTGGTGGCACTACAGTGTCTCTCGGCCACCATTTACAGTTATTTAAGCTTTTGCCTCGTTCGGTTACGTCACTTGCGTCTAAACATATCATTTCTCAATTTCTCAATTCATGAAAGACAAAATAAATACGTATATTTGTACCAGACCAGGCAAGACACAAAAATTACATGGTTGGTTGGTTCCTTCTCTCTTGCATTATTGCTGGTTTTATTTAGGGTTTATACGATTAGTTGAGGTATTTTCGATCAAATTAGTTTAGGAGTATAGAAGTTCCAACCGATGAGTATATATTTGGCGCAAAGCAGAGCAGAGATGAACAAGATGAAAATGAGAAGAATGCCATTTCCTAAGAAGAAGAAATGAGAAGAGATTACCCCCCAAAATCAAACACGCAAGCTGCTGGTAGAGCTCTGCTTGCTTGCTTGCATTTAGAAACAAAATAAAAATTCTGCGATGCAATTATTTCTATTCCCTCATTTTTTAGATGAACATGCAGTTATTACTTTGAGTTTGGTGGTTTGTTGTTAGATAGTTATTAGTCTGATTTTAATATGATATTCTTTGGTTTCCATGGTAGATATTGTGCTAGGACAAAGGCCTTTGCCGTGTCCTGCGGGCGATTCCAAGGAAGTTACGGACGATGGTGAAGAGAACTGCTTTTCACATCCTAGAAAAATAGGGTACCATATTTTTATTTTCCTCCTTTTTATCCATCTTTTCAATCTATCTGTTTTACCAATCTATTTTGTTGTATTCTGTTACTGATGTTCTTTACAAAACTTCATCGGTTCCGTAGTGCCGCTGCCATGTTAAGTTTTTAAAGTTTTCGGTCTTCTCGATTGGCATTACAACTGATATTCTGTTTTTTCCTCCTTTTTCCAGAGTGAGTTTTAATTCAGACAAACAGTCTGCTCTTCTTCGCTGAAGAAAGGTTGCACCAACAGAGGTTCCTGGTATCCGTGAGGTAAATGTTATCTCTAACTGGTGCAACATTTGTTCACTCCATTCTTTAAATGTACTGCCATTTTCTTACGCCCAATATAGTGCTTCTTCTTGCTTGCCTGTTTTTTTTTTTTTATTTGGTCAATAAATCTTTTCCATCCTATATAATGTGCACATAATTCAACTGTTGGTGGGAGATATAACAAACAGACTGTTCTATCATTTTTAAGAATTATCTCAGAAATCAACCTCCCTCAGAAATTATTTCTTTATTTTTCACAAGTGTTTTCCCAACAGTTCTCGCTTTTTTCATAAGTTAAAGATGATTTTACTTGTATTTATCTACGAATGGAAGGCAGTATATCTCCGGTCTCGGAAAGAAAACGCATATTATGACGTTGCAACATGTGAATATGCCAAGGGATCCTGGCATCGAACAATAATAATCAGTCTAGTGCATGTGCTGTTGCATGCGTGGTGGCCTGCTTCTGTACGTTATTATATGATTGTTATATTTGTTTAATTTCATTTAATGCTTATTAAGTTATACTATCAATTAAGAGAATATCTAGTTTCAGCCTGTTTTATTCTGCTGTTTCAGCGTTGCTTCACTTTAGAGCCACTTGCTAATTAATTTTACTTAGCTACCACATTGCAATGGTTCTGTTTCTGATTTATGTCATTTCAACTTTGATTTTCTGGCTATGAAGTTCTCCTTTACTTTTGCCTTGCTTCTGCGTCCTGTTTTTAGGTTGCTCGATGGAAAAGGCTGTAACAGTGGCTATCATCCTCATTGCCCTTGACCCTCCTCTGAAAGATTTTTCTTCCTGGAATCTGGCACTGTATCTGTGTGGTTGGAAGAAGATAGAATTTGGTGAACATTCTGTGTCCCATGGGGTAGATTCTATCTGGGAAGCTAGAGGAACGGCCTCTGATTAGATTACTCTTTAGTTTAATCTCTTACATAGTTTGTTAAACAATCTACGTACTCCAAAGTTTGAATCTTATGGTTAAGTCTGTCTTGTGGTCCTAGTGAGGTGGAGTGAAAAGAAATACTGGTCAAGTATCAAGGTCTGGCTCTTGTACACAACAACTGGATAGAAGAGACAAAGTTACTTCAAGCACCTAAGCTTGCTTCTAAATTTATCTGAAAAAATAGGTTTAATGCCACTTTCAATTTAATACGACATTGACATTGATAAAATCTTTCAGATTTTCTGTTCCTGACACTTGCTATTTCTTTTTGTGCTTTCAGAGCATAAGGTGGAAAGAAGGAATGGAATATACCACATTAGCTTCACTGAAAAGGTTAATATTTCCTAAGCATGATGAGGTGGATGATAACGTTTTTGATTGTCACAATGAGGTGGCTAGTAAATGGACAGGTCTTGGTTATGACCAGCCTACCCGGAGTTGGAGACTGCTTCATTTATGAAATGTCCTAGTGCTGTGAAGCTTATGCAAGATTTTGAAAAGCCATACGAAAAGGCAGAAAAATTCTCCACCTGAAACAGTTAAGTGTGAACCACAATATACAAAAAGATACTAACGTTATGGTTGTTTGTTTGCTGGTAGATATATTATTTAATGCTGTAACAATTCCATGTTGCGTTTAAAGCTTATGCTTGCTTTGGAACTTACTGTTTGTTTTTGTACTTCAATGGTAAAACGCATCTTTTGATTCTATCTTCATCATCATGATTGAATCCCAATGATTTGACGTGTGCAGTTACGGCTGATGGAAGTTATCAGAACCTGACAGTTGGAGATGTACCTTCAGCACTATAACTGTCATCTACAGTAATGTAAACCAGCTTAGTAAGTATTGGTCGGATGGTCAGAATGCATATGTGTCGATGATGCCGATCAGGGTTGGTATTCTTATCAGTTTTCATTCTTAATGGTTCTGCAGTTGTAATCTATAATTTAAACAGTGGAATGATAATGTGACTTGTTTGATAAGTAATTTATAATTCATCGATTGAACATGCTGATGTGGTTTTTTAAATGGAAGCTCTGTTTAGTACTATGAGGAGTCCTCTAGAATTTTCTCCTGTTGCAATGTAGTTTATGGACATTACATATGTGTGCCATATTAAATGAATATATGACTAGTCCACTGGTGATGTGTCATGCAGGAACGAGTTGAGAAGGTTATCCTCTTGATCTTATCATTTTCCAGCGTGTCTTCAATGCCTTTCCTTGCCCTGTCCACTCCCAGGGGCTCTGTCGTATGGGAAGAGGAGTTTTTACGTATCGCACCACATTTGGCTAAACGATTGTTACACTACAAAGGAAACAAAAATGTCCATAGCGGTATAGATCATTGGAATTTTTCAACAAAGAGGTTGCACAATGTTTCCAAGTGCTTTATCTTCTTCAGATGCCATAGTTGAGGTAATTCATTTTGTACATTTTTTTCTTGTTCCCTATTATCGGATGAGAGTTTCATACTTGGTAAATTTCACATCAAAGGCCTATTTTTTTTAACTTAATTTTTTGGATGATATTTATGGTCATGGTATACATGCCTAAAGTCATTGTAGTTTAGTGTAATCCCCATAGTATGCTTGATTCAGTTTACGTTTCATACTCCGGTACAATGTTGTAGTTGATGCATTCTCAAAATATCAAGGTTGATAAATATCATATTGTAAAGTTACAATGTGCAAAGCATTTTGAATTAAACGGAATACTGTTCTTAAGAATGATTCTTCTTCCACTAGAGAAATAGATAGTTGACTATTTAGTTTCTGTGATAAATATGGATTTGTTCATTTCCATGTCTTTTCCTAACTGTAAAAGTACATAGTGTATATTGCATTTGCTTGAGGTTTTGGCATTTTGTTTTACCATATAAGTACATGGCTTGGCAGTAAAGTTTATATCCTTCTTTGATGATTTTCAGGATATTGAAGCGTTGAAATGTTTAGTATGGGAAGGTATAATAATTGACGAAGTGTCAACGCTTCATTATCTCGACACATTTTGAAAATTTCAAGTCGCTGCCCGCTAATATGGCACTTCTTCTTAGTAGTCATATAAAGGTATAATATTCCCAAAGTTTCTTATGCTATGCAACATCATTTTGTCTTATTCATCACACTTCACAATCTTAACTGTACCTATATATTTTTTGGATTTACAAGACTCAGATTTACAAGACTCAGTCGCTGATTATCTTCATTTTCTATGCCTACTTGATTCTGGAAGTCATGGGTCAAACATAGATACAATGGATGTTGACTCTGCAAGTGATGTTGATAAAGCTAGAAAACAATTGGAACCTTACATTGCATATGAATGCAAGTCAGGGCTTCTCTCGGTTTATCGAGCATTGGGGTCCAGTTCCACTTTCTTTCAGGGAAAAATGTTCTAGATGATGTTCTTCGAGATGCAATTTTGTCCATCCAAAGAGGTGTGCCCTGTTAGTTTTGATTATAACCTGATGGTACTATTTAGTTTTATTTTCATTATTCTAAAGAAAGTATAGAACATCGCAGAATCATACACAACATTATGGTAATGGTTACTGGTGTTATTTGCAGTGCTGCGACCATCCCTTTTCCTGTATATCAGTCTTTGCAATCTGTTGTCAGAAAAGAAGTTCCAGCTGAAATGCATTTGGATGCTGAAATCAAAGCGAGCGGGAAATTGCATCTACTTGATGAAGTTCTTTCAGAAATGAAAACTCAAGGATTAAGAGTCCTAATTCTTTTCCAGGTAGCTACATATATTGTACTATTTTTCATATTATTGTTTGTCTAGTGTAATAATACTTTTTTCTGGTGCTGTTTGAGAGCTCCTGTAATTCTTTAAGCCCAAAGTCTGTTGAAATTTTAATCTTCACATAGAGGAATATGTCAGTCCCCTGACCTTTCAATAAATTTACTTTACGGATGGAACTCTTGCTTGAAATTGCAGATGCTTGTTGTTTAAGATATTGTTAAGTTATTAGTGTCTCTCAGGAAAAAAATGGGGCTAAGTCATTAATATAACACTGTAGCATCCTTGGTAGTCACGTTTGATGTACTTTATCACATGTTTAATAATCGGTTTCAATTGTTGGAATTAATACAACTGCTGAAGAAGATGAATGGTTGACAAAAGCTAAATTTATAAGATCTCAATCTCTTATAAGTCTAGTAACTCGGTAGCAATTATTTTTACTCTGAAGCCATTATCAAGTAAACCTCCTGATTTTTATTTTTATCACTTAGTTGGATTTTTCTGTTTTGTACTTGCTCATGCTCATCGCAATTTCTGTGAAACATTGAGTTATTTACTGTTTAAGTTTGTAAGGTTGTGAATTGCACAACGACGTAGGTAAAATATTTAAATATATTTGATGCATTTATTGGCCCGAAAATGCTGACACTCCTAACTTAATGCTTATGTTTGACAGTCCAGTGGTGCTTGCGGATGTGATTATTTGATGGGAGACATTTTGGATGATTTAATCTGTCAAAAATTTGGGGAAGATTCTTATGTGCATGTCGATGGTATAGGTAATGGATCCACTTATATGCCCTCGAAGAAACAAGATTTGCTGAATAGATTTAATGACAAGATGTGGGAGCTTTGTTCTGTTGATAGATACTCAGTCTTGCCAAGCAAGCGTAAGACTTAACTCAGTGGATATGGTAATTATACTAAGCAGTAATTATGATCCACTGAGTGATCTAAAAGCACTGAACAGGGTTAAAATTCGTTCGCGATTTCAGCAAATAAAGGTGTTCCGTTTATATTCTCCATGTACTGTTGAAGAGAATTTTGATTCTTGCCAAGGAAGACGCACCTCTGGATTGCAACATACAGTACTTTTACAAGAAAACTTGTCATGAAATTCTAATTTGGGGTACTACACATCTATTTGAGAAGCTTGACGACCCGCATCGTTCAAATACATCTTCGGACAGGTCATTTCTTAAAGATGTACTGATGAGATATTCATCCACCTACCTTCTACAGGCGGCAGAAATTGCAAAGACTGTTCAGTTGTTCCAAACGCTTCTGAAAATGGAGTATATGGAAAAGATATCAAATTATTTGGAGAAAGAAAGAATTTAGCAAATAGGGAAAAGCCTGCTATTTTCTGGTCAAAACTTCTTAATGGAAGGCATTATCATCGGAGGCTTTTTCCGGAACGAAGAAAAGGACAGGACATTGTTGAACACAAAAATTCATCTGAACCTGATGACATTCCTGTTTCAAAGAAAAGCCGCACAGTCCCATCAAAATGCAATCTACTCATCTTTTAAAGCTTCATGCACTTTAAATATAAGCCAGTCCCATCAAAATGTTTCTGATTTTTGTTTGGTGTCGTTGTTTTCTTTACAGTGCGAACAGGATGTTCAAACTTATTTCTTTTTCTATGTTTAATATGTATACTAATTGATGAGATGATCGATTTTCAGTGCTGGGCAGCAGCTTCGTTAGCGAAGTGCCACCTTAATCACAAGGAAACCCTTGCAAGAGCAAAGCTTTTCTTAAATTTTGATAGCGAGGAAGAGGCAAAGACCGTTTACCCCATTTTGCAGGGTGTTATGAAAAAGTTTATGCGCCCATCTGCGGAAACAACTGAAAGTGATTCGTCTGAGGATCAAAGGTTTGAACACAGAGATATCCTAGCAGAAGAACAAAGTGAAGCTGCCTCTACAGAATGGCCAGCTTGCTCTCGAGGCCAAGAAGGTAAGAATGACAAATTGGGTAACAAGGGCACATTCAGAAGTTTCTGTCAAAAGAACTGTTAGCTCAAAAGCAGATGTAGATACTTCATTTGAACAGAAAAATACAGAAAATGGAAGGATTCCCACGAATGACGTTAACAGGGAGGCAAAGACTGACCATTCCAGTAGCACGAGACATTTTCCAGAAATTTGTGATAAAAAAATGGATGGTTCAAAAGAAATTGACGACGCTTCATCTGAGAAGTTAAATGTGGGAAGAAATAATCATCCAAAAGCAAATGAAGATGCTTTATCTAGACGGAAAAGTTTAGAAGAGGGAGAGATAGCGATGGATAGTTCAAAAGCAACATCTGAGCAGCCAAGCTATGAAGAGGGAGAGATACGGAAGGATAATTCAAGAGCGAGTGAAGATGCTGCATTTGAGCAGCTAAGCTTAGAAGAGGGAGAGATACATATGGATAATCCAAAAGCGGGTGAAGACGCTGCATCTGAGAAGCTAAGTGTGGAGGAGGGAGAGATATGGATGGATAATGCAAAAGCATGTGAAGATACTTTATCTGAGTGGCCAAGTCTAGAGGAGGGAGAGATACGAACGGGAGACCCAAAGGCAGCTGCCTCTACAGAGTGCTCAGCTGGCTCTAGAGAAGAAAAGTGTACCAGTTCTAGTTCTACTAGAGAATTGCAGGAAAAGTGTTGCAGACGATTGGATGATGCAAAAGGGACAGAAGATGCTTCTCAAATAAAACTGCATTTAAAGGGAGGAGAGATGCCAATGGAAGTTACTGCCCATAAAGAAAAGATGCTCAACCTCAATGGTAGAGGGGCTGGAAAGGAACGTTCCAATTCCAACCACAAGAGAAATTCAGGACATTTGCAGGAAAAAAATGGGTAGTGCTAAAGAAATCGATTTTAGCCCCTCCGAGCAGCTGAATTTAGTGGAGGGAGATGTTTGTAGGGGTGACATTGGTGGAGGATCAGCCTCTATAGAACAGGCGCCTGGAATTGGTATGGCAGAATATCCTGAGAGGTCCCGATTGCTTAAGAGAACAACAGGAAATTTGTGGCATAGAAAAGGATAATGCAAAAGCAGTGAGAGATTCTGCATCTGAGAAGGTGAATGTTCACGAGAGAGGGGTACCCGAGTCTGTATAAAGGGCACCTGACTTTTGGGAGGAAGATAAACATGACAGTTCTAGTCTTGTTAGAGAATTTCAGAAAATTCGTGGTGAAGAAGTCCTTCCAGAACAGGCACTTGCTCTTCCGAATGTCATACCACTTTCAGGCGACCAAACCGAAATTGGAATTTCTCAGGGTGTGCAGGCTGAAATTTCTACCCCTTCTCTGTATGAAAGCGGAAATTGTGAGTTGTTGCTGGAAGAAGTAACCATGATCAGAGAGTCTCAAACAGAAATACTTACTGATGAACCAGACTCACTAGAGATTGAAAGGATGAGGATACAGGAGGAGCTCGACAAACTATCGAAGACCTACAGTGACGAGGTTTGTTTAAGCTGGCTACTAATATATTTCTGATGAAATTGTGTCTTGTTGATTAGTTATTAGAGATTAATCACAATTATGAAGAGGAGAGTCAGAAAGGTGATGGAAGTGACATGTACAAACTATGGCATGTTGCTGGAGGATTCCGAGGCAGCATTTCTTCAAACGAAGTTGGATCTTGAGAGGCAGGCCAAATTGGCTCAACGAACCAAGTCACTAGCTGATGCTTGGACTGTTTATTGGACTGATCATCACATGCCGTATGAGTCATCATCAGGTAAAGAGATACAATTTTTTTACAAAGACTGCATTTTACATTTGTTTTTCATTTCTTGCATATTAATTGTGCTTTCTCATTGTATATTGTAAGTGCCTGTGAGTCATATATCTATCTGGTCATTGGCGATCACTAACAAAGTGGGTTTATGCATTCTAGACTTGACAATGATTGGTCAACTCTCAGATGTATAAAATTCTTGTAAGGGGCATAATTGTTAAATGTGTGGCAAGGCAAGCATGTGGATTAATCATTACCGATCTGTTCTTCTCTTCCCAGGTTTCACGTCTGAGTCTGTTCAGAGAACTACACACGTAGAACGTCTTGCACCTACTTTGTCAACTAGTACAGGAATTCCTTATTCTTCATATGCACCCATTTTTTCTCAATCCACATCCCCACTGCCTCCACATAAGCAATTGGCTGATAACAATAATTTCCTACAAATTGGAGGCTCATCAACTGATCAGCATTTTCTTCCAAGACAGCTTGCAAATTCATCAGTATATGGTCAAACCATGTCCCCATTTCCATTAATCGACACACCAGTGATGCAGACACACATTAGAGCGGCTATCGGAACATATCCTGTCAATTTGCATACAAGTGGAGGCTTTCTAGCTCATCATCCGGGGCCACAACATTTTATGTCAGAACCAGCTTCGTTGTATGCTCGATCCAGATCTCCAGTTTCTGTGCCAGGTAATCATCTTTTTCGGACTCAATCGAATGTCATGGGATCTCCCTCTTTTTCAAGCTATTAAACTGGAAACTTTGATGGCCAACCTTTATGACATACCTACCTGATCAGTCTGGATAAGGAATAGATGTTGGGAGAAACTGGTCAATGCATGATACTGCTGACAAAAATCAAAACGTCATGTATTTTGAGACGGAGGGAGTAATAAAATATCGATCATTCTTGCTCTTGGAATACCTTTTATAGTAGTAGTAATAGTCTTTGGAACTTTAAGTATTAGATGTAATCATCGTAGGTATAATCTTACTGAAACTACAGTTTCTTTTTTCCTCCCAATTTCAACTTGCAATTCACAATCAAGGACGTATTAGTTTGGTCAGAGCAAGATCTTAAATACAGTAGCAGAAAAATTCGTAATGTCAATATATATATACATATATATATATATGATGGTTCAACTTTGATTAAGGAATTGACGAGGTCAGCTAAGAGTTTCTCATCTATTGGCAATATTAGCCATGTAATAGACATAAGGCTGCCTTCTATTTCTTCATGTTGATTTAGTTTTGTTAAGCGTGATTGTAATAGACTAACTCATGTCTTTGCTCATTACATTTTTATAGTTACCTTGTTAACGTTTGCTTGAAATAACTTGTCTCGTGATGTGGCTGAACTTGTCCGTTTGGACGCGATTCCAAATTGATGAATGACAAAGTTTGAAATTCAAAAAAATAAAATAATGATGATTCAATAGGTGAGCATCCCCTCCTTTATCCGTAAGGTATGATTTGTGAGGGTTCGAGTCGTGACTGCAAAAATAAATAAATAAAAAATTGGGTGGACTAAATCCACGTGAAGCGGTAAATCCATGCTGAATTGGAAACAAATTACTATTTTACCATTGTTGTTTCTTTAAATCCCAATATTTCTAATTTAGAAGAGTGATAAGATTAAGGTACGATCAAGTGTATTTGGTTCGCTCTTTCAACAGGACAAGGGAAAACACATAGGCTCTCCATCAATGAAGTACTAAACTGACCACACAAGAACATAGGGCATCTGACCTCTGGATTCAAAGAGGAGGGCACCGCACGGCACTACCGACCACCATCGGAAGTGATGGCGATGATTGTGCTTCATGTCGTGTTTAAATACTCGTTATTTTCCAATTGTTGCGATTATAGTTGTGGCTTTCTAGAAGTTTGGTGACGAAGAAAAGAATTATATGTCGAGATTTGAAGCCCATTTTCCAATATATCAATCCTATCAAACAATTTTTTTCGAAGATTTCTCTCCCGTATGACCATCTCAGGCCCTCTCTCTTTGCAACATGAAAGTTAAGTGAAAACATAAACACTTCCAAATGCTGAAAAGGAAAGTTTTCCTCAAACTATAAAGGATCGGATGTTGTTAAGAAAGTTTTTTCGAGAGGAGCTTTAATTCTCACAAACATGGATGATCAGGAACTACCTTGTCTTGTGAATCCGGACTTCGGTTATCAAGCATTATGTTTAAATTTAGATAAATTGGAGCAATTTTTCCATCGAAGCATCGCAGAAAGCTAAAAAAAAGTACAAAAGAAAAATTTGGATTGATTTGGACATATACATTGTACAAGTCACATTTCATGAATAAAGTTTTGAACTTTCTTTCATTTTATTTTCTTTGACAAAAAAAATTACAATTATCTTATTATTAATTGTTGAAGCATGCCTTAAATGTGGCTCATTTGAACTTCTAGAAATGAGGAGTATTTGGTGAAGAATTTTCTTCTTCAAATATGGTCTAGCAATCTTAGTTGAGAATTTGTGGAAAAAAATGTGCAAAGTTAGGTGACACGAGTGATGAAATTTTGCCTATAAAAGGCCCTTGCTTCTTCATTTGCAAATGCACCAAAACTCAACAAACAAGAGCATTTCTTAAGCTCCTCTCTTCCTTCCTCATTTTTGTCATAGTTTAGGCTTTCTAATTCCAATAGCTAAAGCATTGGTGTTAGCCTTTTGTAAATTATCTCCACATTATTAGTGAAACGTTCCCTCCGGCCGTGGACGTAGGTCACATTGACCGAACCACGTAAATTCTTGTGTTCATTGTCCAAGATTATTTTCTTCTCTTTTATCTTTGTTATATCATTTTCGGACTATTAGACCGAACTAGAACTCCGATCCCCAACAAATGCTGTATCGAGCTGGTTTTACGGTTCTGAAAAATTCTTTTAGTCATCATGATCGGTAACAAAGACGTCTATTGAAAAGTTTGATGAAATGTCAACTTTGCATTATGGAAACTCAAGATGGAGGCTATCCTCATTCAGGACGGTTGTGAGTTGGCGCTCCAAGGAGTTGAGAAGAAACCAAAAGAAATGACGCTTCAGAATTTGAAGAATTGGACAAGAAGGCCGGATCGGAATAATATTAAATCTCGCTTATGAGGTTTTGCAGGAAGATTCTTTGCGGAGACAACGCAAAAGGAATGTGGGATTCATTAGAAATCAATTTACATGAAGAAGACTATGGAGAATCAGCTGTACTTAAAGCGAAGCTGTACAATCTGAAAATGACTGAAGGTACGTCTATAATCTCGCATCTCGATAAATTTGATTCAATTATTATGGATTTGGAGAATGTAGATGCTAAAGTCGATGAGGAAGATCAGGCCATATTATTGTTGTGTTCCCTTCCCTTATCGTTAAAACACTTCAGGGATACTATGATTTATGGGAAAGCTACCATCTCATATAGTAGTGTCAAATCGCCTTGAAATTCAAAGAGCGGATAGATAGGGATATCACGGGGGGAAACTAGTGGTGGCCAATCGGAGGGTTTGTTTGTGCGGGGTAGATCGAGAATAGAGATTTTGAAAATAATGGATCCAAAAGCAGGTCAAAATCCAGATACAAAAATAAAATTTGTAACTACTGCAAGAAAAAGGGGCACATTAGGGTGGATTGCTATAAATTGAAAAATAAGGAAAAGTATAATTCTGGCGAGAATGAGCAATACCGCTGAAGCTAGTGTAGCAGCGAGATGAGAGTGATGGAACTATTTTTGTGGCTACGAGCAAATATTGTTAGGTCTAACAATGAGTGGATCTTAGATTCGGGTTGTTCTTACCACATATGTCCTAGTCGAGATTTCTTTTCCACTTATCAACCATGGGATGGTGGAATTGTTTTGATGGGAAATGATGTTCCCCATAAAGTTGTTGGTAAAGGTACAATTCAAATCAAGATGTTTGACGGCGTTATCCGAACACTCACCGATGTTAGACATGTTCCAGATTTCAAGAGAAATCTCATCTCTTTAGGTACCCTTGATGCTCAGGGGTGCAGGTTTTAAGTTGAAGGTGGAGTTTTAAAAATAACTAAAGGTGCTCTTGATGTGATGAAAGCTTGCGAGTCTGAAATTTGTACATTTTGCAGGGATCTCATTGTTACTAGTCTTTGTTGCAGTCTCTACAACCCCGAAGCCGATACCACCGGATTGTGGCATATGCGGCTTGGACACATGAGGCGAGAAAGGCTTAACGATGTTAAGCAAGAGAGGCCTACTTGTGGTCAAAGTACCGTGTAAGATGGACTTCGTGAACATTGTGTTTTTGGAAACGAAGAGAGTCGATTTCACTTCACGAGTCTGTCCATAAAATGAAAGGTATGTTGGATTACATTCATTACGATTTGTGGGGTTCTTCTCGTGTTCCTTCTAAAGGTGATGCCGGATATATGTTGACTTTCATTGATGATTATTCAAGGAAAGTTTGGGTCTATTTTCTTAAACGGAAGAGTGATGTTTTCCTAACATTTAAACAATGGAAAGTTTTGATTGAAAAACGAGACAGGAAAACATATCAAGCGGTTGCGCACGAGATAATGGCTTAGAATTTTGTGGAAGTGAATTCAATGAATTACGCAAGAATGAAGGAATCGCTCGACATCACACAGTCAGAATGACGCCTCAACAAAACGGTGTTGCCGAACGCATAGGAACGAACTCTTTTGGAAAGAGCTCGATGTATGATATCTAACGTCGGGTTGACAAATGATTTTTGGGCGGAAGCTATAGCTATCTGCATGTTACATTGTCAACCACGCTCCTTGTGCTCCTCTTAATTTCAAGACTCGGAGGAAGTTTGGTCGAGTACTCTCGCTGATTACTCTAATTTAAGAATATTTGATTGTCCTGCTTATATGCATGTAAACGAGGGAAAGTTAGAGCCTAGAGCTAAGAAATGTATTTTCCTTGGTTACGCTTCAGGGGTGAAAGGATATAGATTATATTGTCTTGATCCCAATTCAACCAAATTTGTAATTAGTAGAGATGTCACATTTGATGAATCATTTATGTTACGTCCTAGAAAAGAGTCTTGTAATCCTAGTGATTCGGAGAAAGAGCGATAGTGCACAGAATGAGGTGGAGTTAGATATTGGAAGTTCAAGTCCTTCTCGGAACCCGGCTACAACTCAGGTTGGATCAAGAAGATGAACCAGATCTAGATCCAAGTTGAAGATGAAGTTGTTGTGCCCGAGTATTCTATAGCCAGAGATGAAACAAGGAGAGTCATTCATAAACCACGGAGGTACGTTAATACAGGTTTCGTACGCTTTATCAGATGGCACAGGAAACGGTGGAGACGGTGAACCTTCCACCTATTTAGAGGCAATTCAAAGTGCGGACTCGGTAAATGGGTGGTAAGCTATGAATAAAGAAATGGAATCTCTCCACAAGAATGACACTTGGGTTCTAGTGGCACGTCGAGGGGAAAGAAAATAGTAGGATGCAAATGGGTCTTTAAAAGAAAGGAAGGTACTTCAGGTATTGAGGATGCAAGGTATAAGGCACGATTGGTTGCAAAGGGCATATAGTCAGGTACAAGGTGTTGATTATAATGATATTTCCTCACCTATTGTTAAACATAGTTCTATTGGTATATTAGTTGCATTGGTTGCCATGTATGATTTGGAGCTAGAACGACTTGACGTCAAGATGGCATTTTTACATGGAGATTTAGATGAGAGCATCTATTTGAAGCAACCTGAAGGTTTCGAGATTGAAGGTAAGAAAGACCAAGTATGTTTGCTTAAGAAATCCTTATATGGATTGAAGCGAGTCTCCAAGGCATGATGGTACAAAAGGTTTGATTCCTTTATGTTGGGTCATGGTTTCTCCAGGGAGCAAGTATGATAGTTGTGTTTACTTAGGAAATTAAATGATGATTCATTCATTTACTTGTTGTTATATGTTGATGACATGCTCATTGCGGCTAAGAATCTTGCGAAATTCACCGGTTGAAGGCCTTAGTGAGTGGTGAATTTGAGATGAAAGATTTAGGAGCAGCTAAGAAGATTCTTGGCATGGAGATTAGACGTGATAGAGGAGTTGGTAAGTTATACCGACCCGGGAAAGTTACCTTAAGAAAGTTTTGGAGAGATTTGGCATGCGAGATGCCAAACCGGTGAGTACTCCTTTTGCTAGCCATTTTAGGCTATCTACTGCTCGGTCACCAACATCGGAGGAAGAGGAAGATTTTATGGCACGAGTTCCTTACTACTAGTGCGATCGGCGATATTATGTATGCAATGGTTTGTACTCGTCACGATATTTCACAAGCCGTTAGTGTTGTTAGCGGGTATATGGCTAATCTAGGAAAAGAGCATTGGCAAGCGGTGAAATGGATTCTCGAGATACTTGAAGGTACTCTAAACACTGTTTAGAGTTTGGTAGAAATGACAATACCTTGACGAGTTTTGTAGATTCGGATTATGCCGGTGATCTCAACAAACGCGAGTCTCTTACGGGTTATGTATTTTGTATTGGAGGTTGTGCAATTAGTTGGAAAGCTACTCTACAACATGTAGTGGCTTTGTCTACTACGAAGCGGAATATATGGCGATTCATTGAGACAATCAAAGAAGCATTATGGTTGAGAGGCTTATTCGGGGAATTAACTCTACAGACAAGGCGTTACTACCATTTCTTGTGATAGTCAAAGTGCAATTCATTTGACTAAAGATCAGATGTATCATGAGAGAATGAAGCATATTGATGTGAAGTATCACTTCATTCGGGATATCATTGTTGATAAGAAGGTCCTTGTTGCGAAGATCAATACCAAGGACAATCCTGTCGATATGTTTACAAAGGCTCTTCCAGTGTACAAGTTCAGGCAGGTGCTTGGACTTGATCGGTGTTTCAAAGTTGGTGAACTAGCCCGTCGGGGCTTTGCGGAGAGGATACAGAAACTCACTAATGTTGCATTTAAGTCAAGGTGGAGATTTGTTGAAGAATGCCTTAAATGTGGCTCATTTGAACTTTTAGAAACGAGGAGTGTTTGGTGAAGAATTTTCTTCTTCAAATATGGTTGCAATCTTGGCTGGAATTTGTGGAAAAAAATGTGCAAAGTTAGGTGACACGATGGCAAAATTTTGCCTATAAAAGGCCCTTGCTTCTTCATTTGCAAATGCACCAAAAACTCAACAAACAAGAGCATTTCTTAAGCTCCTCTCTTCCTTCCTCATTTTTGTCATAGTTTAGGCTTTCTAATTCCAATAGCTAAAGCATTGGTGTTAGTCTTTTGTAAATTATCTCCACATTATTAGTGAAACGTTCCCTCCGGCCGTGGACGTAGGTCACATTGACCGAACCACGTAAATTCTTGTGTTCATTGTCCAAGATTATTTTCTTCTCTTTTATCTTTGTTATATCATTTTTCGGACTATTAGACCGAACCCGAACTCCGATCCCTAACATTAATTTTATTTCATATTTATTTGAGTAAACCCAAACTTTAGTACCATATTTTCTTCAAATGATCCAAAGAAAGATTATGTGGATATTGATGAAACTCGCGACATTGGAAGAGCGATTCACGAAAGGAATGGTTTCTTAGTACAAGGTTATCTAAGATGTTTTACAATTACAATGTTTTTTTTTTTTTTTTTTAAGTTTTTCTTATTATCATTTTATGTAAGCATCACACGTTAGTTGATTTATTTCATGTATGTATTTTTCCAAGAGTTTCCCAATTTATTTTTTTTCCCTTGCTTATATTTACTTATATTTTTTCATGAGTTTTTCGATATTTTTCTCGTTCTCTTATTTATATTTTTTCTTATTTTTTCATGAGTTTTCGATATTTCCTTCATTCCTTTATTTATATTTTTTCATGAGTTTCCCGATATTTTCTTTTGTTACATTATTCATATTTTCGCATATTTTTTTATGAGTTTCTCGATAATCCTTTTGTTCCCTTTACTTATATTTTCCCATATTTTCTCATGAATATCCCAATATTTCTTGTATTTTCCCATATGTTCCCATGAATTTCTCGATATTCTCTTTTTTCTCTTACACATATTTTCCCATATATTCCTATGATTTTTTTAATATTCCTTCGTTCCTTTATATTTTCCTATGAGTTTCCCAATATTTTCTTTTATTCCGTCACTCATATTTTCCCATATATTCCTCTGAATTTCTCGATATTCTTTTTATTCCATTACTTATATTTTCTCATATTTTTCTTCAAATTTTTTGAGGTTCCGCCTTATTTATATTTTCTAATATCTCTTTATTTATATATTCCTTATCGATATTTTATATTTCTCGATTAATACCTTAGTATTCCATTTGTTAGTCACTCATTTGTATAAACATCAATTAAAGAGGAGCAATTGTTGTAACTCATTTTTTTGGGTCCAAATTCTTTTTAAACTCGTCTTCGATTTACTATAACATGTCGTGCTTTTTCACAGCCCATTTTAATATTTTCGTTATCCATACACCGTTTATCATATAAAATTAATCTTGTGACCGCTTAACCATGTAGCATATAGACTTTTTAGGAATTCATGTACACATATATTTTGACTCGTAAAATTGTATATAATTTCTCAATTCTTTTCGATTTACATAAACTTGATACGTGTGCATTATGTATCATTTAAATTCTAAAAATTCATTTGAATTGTGAGATATATGTGTCCATAATATTTCTATAAATATATTAATTATGTACATAGAATATATCAAAATATTCTTTATAATTATGACATATGGATAGAAATTATATTGTGAGAATCTTGTTTTTGATTCCATAATCCCGTAAATTGTGGGACATTTTCAACTCACATATAAATAGATTAATCCTTTATTCTCTATAAACAATATATGTTATTTTTTATTTTAGAAATAATTTGCAAATCATGTCGTGTGAACTAGGCATGGGGGATGATTTTGTTTTAAAGTTTCATAGATGTATTTTGACTTTTTCTGTTTTATATTCTTGATAATAATTTACACCATATTTTTAGTAATTATCTTAAGAAATAAACACTATATAAAGAGAGCTAGGTAAAACAGAAAAAAAGAAAAGAGGAGATAGATAGATAGATACGTGAGCTTTAGGCCCGGCCCGACTACCAGTCAAAAAAGGCCACTGTCTAGGGTCCAAAATTTTTTTCTACCATATTATATGGTAAAAAATGCCTTCAAAATTTTTTGGTTTTAGTACAAAAGGTCCGAAAATATTAATTATTTTCTAAAGAGATGATGGAATTCTTTTTATTATCAATTAAAAAGGCCCAAAAATTTCTAACTTGCCTTGAGCCTCATATCACATTGAGTCGGCCCTGGTGAGTTTTTGCAAATTTTTGCAAATTATTGTTTCTTTCATTGATCTCATACAACGGTAGCAGAAAAGAATAAATTTCTCTATTTTTTCATTCTATTACTTTATTATAATGTGTTCTACGTAGGTGTGATTTTTTTTCATTCTTAATGCCATTTTAATATTATTTTCGTTCACCTTTTCATATCAAATATTGCTTTACCTAATCCTCGTTCATCAAATTGTTAATCATCGAGTTGTCGTGTTTTAGTATTTCTCTATTTTCTATCTTGAACTCTCCATTATTCCAAATATAAATGCATACGTATTTTAAAAAAAATTGACATGTTAAAAATGATTTACGTGGTTTTATTTAACGAATGATGTTTCCATGATGATTTTGTGTTAATGTTTTAGATCCCGATCTATGGATTATCGAACCAAACATTCATCGAACATTAATAGAATTCATTTTCTTGAGGCAAAATATTTCTTTTCGTCATCTCATGTTCTTGTACTTGTCTTTTGATGCATGCTTATTATGGTCATTACTAAATGATAGGTTTATTTTAATCTTTTATGTTTCCCATGTTCCCATATGTCTCATTTTAATATAAGCGATATCATAAGAGCAACTCGAATTAGGTAATCACTAGTCTATGTGAGTACTGTGGGGTATCTAACACATTCCTCACATACAAGTAGTCCTCGAATCCATTATTACTTTATCGTCATATGATATTTATTTGAACTTAGATGTAGGTGACCAACTCCACCTTTGAACATAGGATTGATGGTCACTCTTATTTTGCCATGCGAATGAAATTGATCCTAATATATCGTATATTCTAATTAAAAAAATATGTATCTATTTTCCCATTCCGTTTCTATACCCCTTCATTCCTTCCTTTTTATTCTATAGTTACCATCACAGGCATCACAATACATACGAGTCTTGAGTTTGAATTTTTGTATCAAAATACATGATATTTTCCTTATTTTTACTTATTCTTTCCTATTTTGTCCTCATGTCAAACACCAACAACAAATCCATTTTTTACATATCAAACTCACAATCACCAAACACACACCACCACAACCCACCACCAACAACCACCATTGACCATCATATCGACCGACCTTGACCGTTGTTGATCGGCGTTGACTTGCCGAGTCCTCCACCATCAACCACCGCAGCAACCGCCCACCACCACTTATTGCGATTATTTTACTTCATAAATTTGTTTACATATCTTGTAAATATTTATGTTTATTAGGTGATATCTTATATATAATAGAGATTTTTTTTAATTTGTTCCAATTGCAAATTCAATTGCAATTTAATTGTAAATTTTATTGTCAAATCAACATCCGACACATGACGTTTTATTAACGAATAGTAATTTGACATATGTATTTAAGAATTTTGAGTTTAATTAGGAATCAAGTTATAATTTTAAGTCAATGATATTATTTTTTTCCTATTCTAATTAGGAAATCAAAACACAATAAAAACATAATGATTCCTAATAAAATTCTACCAATTATTTTTTCTAATATAATAATTTTATTCCTAATCAATTTCCTATCTATTATTTAAAAAATTATTCCTAATAAAATTCATATATTCTTTTTTCCTATTCCTAATTAAAACGGTCACATCTTTTTTTTCCTATTCAAGCGGGCATATTATTAAAGCAATTATTCCTAATTAAATTATAATATATATTATTTTTTTTTAATTTTTTCATTAAACTATTATTCCTCATAAAAATCCGTTATATTTTTTTCTATTCTTAATTAAAACGGACAAATATTATTTTTCAAACAATAGGAACAACTAAATCGATTAGATGCAATTATAAATTTTATTATGAAATCAAATCTTGATATATAATTTTTACCTTTTGCTATGTTTATTATTTTTTAAAACAAAATAAATTTTAAATTTAATAGGATTGTAGATTTTGAAATCAAATCAAAATAATTATAACTGATATAAAGTTAAAATAATTCTCTTTTGATATAATATTTTACATAAATTTAATAATGTTTAATACAAATAATTATTATATAATTTTTTTATATAATATATATTTAAATTATTAATTAACGGACGGATCACTGATAAAAAAAACGTGAATTCTTCATTTTTCATAAAATAATCACAAAGCATTGTGATATGAAGAGAGTTATTACTCTTATTAGTAATGCAGGCCGACAGAGCCATTACTCAACTTGTTCGCCATGGAATGGTGTTAGTGACAACTGGGTATAGCATTCGGAGCCAGAATGTTTGAGATGGACGATGTCAAAGGTGGAAACCTTTATGGCACCGTGACTTTTGCAAGGGATGGTTCTAGACAGCCTACGGAGCTCGAACTCCAACAAGCTTTCCAACGGGGCGGTTACATCTCTACCATTGGTAAGAAGTTTAAACCACTTTCTGCCTAATTAATCCTAATCTTTCCTCTGTTAATTCTTCCAATTTTATTTTGTCAAATTAATTAAACCATTTTGTGGGATTCGTAATTTGTTTGAATTAAAATCCTAATTTGATACCAACATATGATTGGAAATTGAAAATCACGACAACTCATGTTTATCGTCGAAATCGGCGAAGAAATTGACGAAAAAATCAGGATAAACCAGCTGGAGGTTGAGATGATGATTTGGTCCCTAACGTTTTATTCAGCAATATTTTAAGTCCTTTATGGTGAATCATCATGTTAGCATGACATGTATCTTTATATGGACGTGACTTGACTGAATTAACGGATAATTAATTGATTACGATATGATTTTAATAGAAATTTAATGATTAATATATGTGTTTGTTAGAAAAAATTTGTAAAATATAAATTTGCTATTTAAATTCATTTTTAGATACCAAAATGTTATTATCTCATGCAAGGTTGAAATTGATAATGTTTGGTCCCTTAGACGACACAAAGAACTGAAATTTTTGTTTACGGCGAACAATGTCAGCAGAATGGCCAATCCAAGTAATGTCATGTGGCAATCCAACTAGGACAAAAATGTTGATGTGGCAATTTAACTATATGTTAGTAAATTTACTTTAAAATGTCAACGTAAAAATTCATCAACTAAACAAGTACATCAATTCATATTATGTGCCTGAAAAAGTAACGTATAGTTTTTTTTAACAAACGAAAAATCAAGAATATCTACACCAACACACAAAATAAGTAGTACAGGACGAAAGATGGAGGAGAGATTGGTACACTAGCTGGAGGCTAACAAATAGTAAAATAAACAATTTACAGTCTATATTTTCAGGAGTTCAAGTTTAGATTTTTTTTAAAAAAAGACCAAATATATTCTTTGAGAATCAAAATTTGCTGGATAATGAATCCGCAGTGAAGAATCAAATGTGTATGATGAATTAATTATGATCTAATTAATTAGTGGTATAAGTTTCCGCCTAACTAATACTCCATATACGCGTCTCCCATGCAAAATTAAACTCTAAATAGTATTTCTTCGTGAAGCCAACCTTATCCTAAGAAACAGACAGAAACTTGAAATGGTTCCAACAAGGCTAATGAGTTCCCAAAACACGAAATTCCTGGTGTAGTCTCTATTACTAACGACGCCGTTTGGTTCTTGATTGACAGCAGCCAAGTATCCGAAGATCAGAGTCCCGATAGGATAATTAGTGGGAAAATCGTTTGGCTGATAACGGAATATTCCGGACCAAACATTTGAGAAATAGTAGGGGTCGTCATGCAGCTCATGGCACCGGCACATGTTCCGATAATGGCCGTGCTTATGTAAAAGTAGATCGGACTTCCACTATCGACGATGAGTAAGAAGAAGGCCACAGGCATTGGGATCATTAGAACTAGTAGAATTGCTGACATTGTTGATGGTTTGGAGGATATTGCATTTTCCCTGAAAACAAACAAACAATCATAATTTGTTTAAATTAATATTTCTCACCCAATTTATACTCCCTCCCTCTCTCAATACATATTTTCTAAGGTATTGACACATAAAACAAAGTGAAATACAACATTTTTTTTTATCTAATTATGTATAGAGCAATATTTGATCAACTGATATGATTTATATTACCTCAGTCGATCAAATATTTGGAGAGTTAGGTAAATGTGTGAACCTTGTGCGCCAAATGAATATTGCGGACAATATGCTCCCCAAAGAAGCCAAATGTAGAGGGAATTGCTTGCAGAATTGCATCTTGTTCGCAATCTCCGTAAGATACGCAAATATGTCGTAAGTTGTTCATGAAACCTACTCCCAAAGTTGCTCCACAAGCATTTACCAAGTAAAATAACCAGAATTCCACACTCAACAATGCGATTCCCTTTCTCATCACCATTTACTAATGACGACTTGTTGATTTCTTCTTCTTTGTAATTGCAATCAAGCTTATTATATCTATCACTTTCTCTTGATCAGGTGCAACCTCTTTCACCTCGCCACATTTTGAATTTGAGTTCAAATAAGTCTTTAGTACTTTGATCTCGGAAGCTATCGCGATTGTCATCACTAATGGTAGCACTATGACCAGCACCATAATCACGAGACGTAATTGAGGAGGCATTCGTGTTAAAGGTGGCATCAAACTTTCAAATGCAATGTACAATCCACTTCCAATTAGGATCAAAATAATTGGAACCATGTCTATTTCGTCATCCCCATCTTTGGCAAACATAAATATGAGTTGAATGGCTGCACCAATCATGGTTGGAGCTATGCAATTCAAAAGCATATGAGTATGACAATATTTTGGCTCTCGCAAATCCAATTCCTTCCCTGGATTGATTCAATTAAACTAGAGTAAATCTTTCCAGTCAACCAAGAAAAACTTGACGCCATTGGGAAAATATGGCTCTATACCATCATTCTTGAAGTTTTTCGAGGCTAGCAAACTACCATATGTGTTGATCCAAGAAAAGCTATTTCCTGCTAGGAAATTTAGTAACAAAACGTGCCAATATGATAGATCGACATGAAACGTCATGCACAAGTGCTACTGCCCCATGACCAATAAATCGGAAAAATTAGACCAATGGATAGAATCAAACTCGGAGGAAGGAAATTCGAATCGGTTGCTACACTTAGAAAGAATCCGAAGACTCTCCCAGACTCAGACGCAACAATTAGATAATTAAGTTGGATAGGGGAAATGCTATAATGTTGTTTCATCAAGGAGGAGCAAGAAGAAAATATAGAGCGAGTTGGACTTGTGGCTAGAAGCAAAGCAACAAGTTGAAAAGTCATCCATGCTATTGAACATGTAAGGGTTGATAGTTCCTTCATTTTTTGGGTGATATTTGATAAATGAGATTCGTGTAGCTTTTATAGTTTTCTAGTTGAATTGAAGGTAGTTAAACTTAATTTCTAATTTACAGTAATGTACTGGATCTGTTATGTGTAGCTTTCATTTCAATACTTAATTGGAGTTGTTTCCAGGGAAATATGAAAAGCTTGGCCAGGATTTGGAAAATTGGGCAAGTGTCATTGTTTGTTCAAGGCTATCCAGTAAAATTCTACAAAATGTGTTACGTATGTCTCGGACATTTGATGCAGAACCCATACAATGCAAGAGTTAATTTTAATGCACATACTATATATTTCCAATATGCATTCAAGCAATGCATATTGAAATAATATGGATTCTCCGTTGTGGAACGGAAAAGTTCATCTTGCCACATTGCGACTTATTATTATTATTATCATTATTCCTCTCTTTTTAACATCTAAATCACCACTTTTAAAAGTCACGAGTTTCGTTCATTCGGATCCAATCGAATCATTCGCGATGATTTTTCATATTCCCACTAAGCTTAATTGTTGTATTTTTATATGGAAGATATCGATAATGAGAGTCCAAATAATCGATTTAGTATCTGACCCTCCTTTAAAAACTATACTCTCTCCTATATCCCAACTTACGATATTTTTACGGATATTAATAATCATTAATTGACATTTTATATAAATTTATTCATGTAACATTAACTGTATTCACAATCATTCATTTTTTAAGTTTTAATTTTATGGGAGTAAAAAAATTGGGACTATACTATAAAGAATTTATAAATAAAATATATATATATATAGGTCTAATTCAATTTTATCTATATGTCATTTGTTTTTGCCTCTTTTTTTTTTTGATCAAATTGCTCACACATTCTCTAATATGTATCATTGATCTAGCAGTATGTTAGGACTTAAAATTGGGATTCCGCAACTCCACATGTGAGAGGAGATGCACCTAGAAACTTGTTATTACATTACTAATATGTTTTAGTAGAGGTTTACATATTTACAAATTTATTCGATATTAGTATTTGAATCATATTTATATTATTTCAGATAAACCACCAACAAAATAACTAAACTTAAGCAAAGAAAACAATATGATTGGTTGAGTCTCAAATAATTTAGGAACAGATTTGCCAAGCTTCGTAATCAAATCAAAGCAAGTGGATGGCATCTCGATAAAATACCATTCGGACGCCTAGATACTATCTTTTTAACAAGTGAGTTATACTCATAAACTTTATCTATTCACAAACTCGATCATGATTATTCCATTCTATGTGAATTCAATATTTCAATTAATTGGGGGCAAAAATAAATTATATCTGACTCTACTTTCGTCAAATATAGAATCATCAAATAGGTAATTTTAAATGCACATTGAAGACTATCCAAGTATTAATCAATATTGATTATCAAAATAAGAAAAGTATTAATTAATATTTAATAAAAATATTCTAATTTAAATGTTACTAAAATATGAGAAAACCTTACTATATTAAAACATAAATATTATATTTTGATACTTTCTTAATAAAATAATAATTATGGGAATTGCTAGGTATTCTTTATTAGCCTTATCATAAAATGACTTTGCCATTTGTAAAATAGAGTCCCTAAAATAATATAAAAAAAATATGTTTGAAAGATGAAAATGGAAAAAATTAATTTTTCAAAAAGGTTATTAGTCATTTATAAAATTGAGAGGACCATATATAATGTTAATAGATTTGGTGGACAAAAAAATGAACAAAAAAAAGAAAAAGAAAAAGGTTCTCAACCGGGGCTACAAACATACATAAATGTCACAAGTCACATTGCCTCAGCACCACAGGTCAAATTAATTGGATAATGAAGGTAGAAAAAGAAATTATATTTTCAAAACCACTACGGACAATTGCCCCCCTCCCTTGCCCCCAAGTGGATTCGCCGATGGTTATATATTCCACAAACACATATCTAGTTAAAAAATATTGATATGGCACTTTCTTTCTATTAGATCCTCCACGTGTCATATGCCACGCATACAATTGTCACGCATCATCTTTTTGTTAACTTCTCTCTAGTTGTAGCTTCCTTCATATTACCACTTACCACCAACTCTACCGCCACCCGTCTCTTCAGTTGGGGATGGACGTCGGTCTTGATCACTGGGCTTTTTAGCCAGATTTGCAACCGAAATGTCGGCCGATCAGTTATTAAAAGCGAAAACCAAATTAAATTTCAATCACTATGAACTACACAATCGAGAATTAGCCGGAAAATTTCGATTGGTTTTCGGTTCAACTGATCTTTTTTCAAAAAAATAATTATATTTTACTTCTAATTTATTGATTAGCCAAAATGAATCGAAATTGTCATGAGCAAAAAGAACAACCTTTTCCAGAACAAATCAAGAACCCCATAACGAGGAATCAACAAATCCAAACCTAAGAATCAAAGTAATCAATCCAGAGTCGATAGAAAATCAATAAAGGGTGATGCAAATGAAACTTGACAAAGTGAAAATTTACAAAGCAACAACGATCGCTCACTCTCTCTTTCTCTCTCGGCTCGCTTGTGAGTTTGTCCGACTCGATGTCTCGCTCGTTTGAGAAGGTTAGAGAC
>JANIEQ010001074.1:0-12599 GCA_024708375.1 Oxalis stricta | reverse complement strand
AGAACATTTATGGCTTAAGCAGAGCCATAGCTGTTTTGGGTTTGGTTCAATTAGGGCTAGGAGCTTGGATTGCGTATATAACGAAATCACTCGCCAATTAGTGAAGTTTCGATCCAAAAGCTTTGCTGCATTTGGTTTTCCGTTCACTTTTGGCTTTCTTGTTGAGGCAGAGTTTTGAACAATGCAATTCTTTTTGAAGATGGAAGAACTTGGTAGGTTGCAGATTTTGACTCTGACTCTTCAAATTGTTAAGAATTTGAATGTTATGTTTGCTCGTGTTCGTGGGAGTTTTCCATTACGTGTTTTGTAGGCATGTCAGTTGGTTTGCTGTATACTTTGATCTCTAAATCATGAGAGTTCTTTCACTTTTCTTAGCTTAATAAAAGATGAGATTTTGATCGAGTATTGTTTTATTTTAAAGTTCATTCTCATCGATTAGTAACCAGATGATTTATGATCATTGTGTAGTTTTGAGTTGAGCTCAACAAGAATATATTGGTTTCTCTATATTTTGCTGCTAATGCACAAATTTGTTGGTTATGGATATGGATGATAAATCGGTATATGGAAGAATTGAATGCTTACAGAAATCTTTACATGTCACTTACCTCACTTGTCGTTTGAATTACGTCACATGTCGAGATTCGATTCAACCTCAAGAAAAACTATCCATCTTTACTATGTAAAGACTTCTAAAACCATCAAAAGCAAACATTTTAATGTTCTCATTACCAATACAATAGTCTTATCAGCAGGACAAATACTGTAAATACAAATACCAGAACAATATGGAGTTGATGCGAATCAATTCACCATGATGATTGTATAAGTTGTTTCAAAGTCCTTGCAGACGAAATTAAACTGAAGATGAGAAGAATCAAACCGATAAAGGTACCAGTACCACGCCAAAGATCCGGGAAATAGACCCGTTTAAGGACTGCAACAGTATTGTTAACCCAACTCTTACTATGCACATTCAGATCCTTGCAAACGGAATTGAAATGGAACTTGGTTAACACAATGTTTGAGGATAGATTGTTAACCATCTTTGAGACTGGTTCGTAGCTTCCAAGCTCATTCTCAAGCACTCCCTTTTCCTCAAGCTCGGCAACATCTTCATTGCTTCTGATAAGATAATCCAAGAGCAAAACATAGCTGCAAACGTATGCATTGTCCGGGTATTTACATTGCTCCATTGCCATCAAGTTTCGAAATAGCCGTTCCGTTCTGTCGTCTACCGTTAATTTTGGCAAATTGAATACCCTTTTCTTCAAACGAACAGCATACTTTCTTGTCGAAACTAATCTCATCCAAGGATCCCTCATCAATCCCTTTAAACCCCACTCTTGCCTCCGACAATCTCTTGGCTGAGAGCTTCAAAGTTTTATTCTCGGAATCATCATCGAGCTCTTCGAAGATTGCGCCAAACTTCAACTGCCTTATTAAATCAGTGAAATGTAATATGTCAAACTCTTGTTGCAGTTACATGATTCCCGACGATAATTTTCGAAATATCCAGAGCAAAGGTAGTTGAAAGGACGGTTGTTGATTATCATTGAAGGCAAATTCATACAACTTATTAAGAATAGCATAGGGGAGTTGATTCTCAAACAATAGCAAGTCCAGTTGTATGCCATTCCTCAATGCCAATTTGTGCAACAATGGATCACTGTGGTGTACTAGAGGGGATTTCTTATCCTGATTCTTCCATTCTCGAACACGAATGAAGAGTTCAAAAATGAAGAAAGCATCCACCAAAATCATTTTCTCGTAAGTATTGCTGTCTAATTCCGAGTGTTCTAGATAGCAACGACGAGTTTCTTCTTCACAACTCTCTTCTTTGACGAAATTGACAAATTCCCTCAACTCTTTCTTGCTCCTTTCAAGAAATTTTTGTGCATAATTGAATTTATGCTTCTCCATATTGGCTAGCTCTGGTTTGCCGTAGTGAATAGGGCCGATAGATACAAGCTGAGGAGTGTAGGCTGCGTCATTTACGCTGCGCAGATTCTTGGGAACCTCGTGGATGCAACACTCTTCCCGTAATGTTTCTAATGTGGCCGGAATTTCAATAACAAAGTGATATTTTTCCTGATTTCAAGTATCACTAGATCAATCAACCTCAACATTAACAATCCTAATCGAGCAATCATATATAAGACAGGCAAGATTCATGCTAGCTCTTTTCTACCTACCTCATTAATATTCAATAAAATCCTTCTCCTTATACTTTTTCTACGGAAAATTTTACCTTATTACATTCCTACAGATCTGACAAGCTCCAAACATATATATTTTATAAAGTATATTATGTAAAGCTCATCACTATCAATATCAAACAAATTCGAATAATTCACACTAATTACTTCCATATAGGGCCAAATATTTGAATATTTAACAAATCACCGAACAAATAATAATCAAATAATTTCCATACATATATATAGTGGATGAAGATATATATACCTATATCCGTGAGGAGAAACTCCTTGTGCAAGATATCCCAAGCATCTTTGGCGCTAGAAGCTGGAAAAGATTTTTGGAGCTAGAGCTTGTTGAATGTAATACATTGCCAATGCATCTTTTGGCTTCTCCTCTTCGATTAGCCCGTCTTGGATGACACTCAACAATCCCTGAGATAGGAAAAATGTCTCCATCTTCATACGCCAATCGTCGTAATTTTCGCCGTTAAATATCGGTAGAGGAGCAAATGATACCCATGATGAAGTCATTGCCATTAGTACGTACTAATTACTTCCTTAATTAATTCTCAACTACTGATTGCAATATTAAGTTCTTCACTCAGAAATCAGAATTCAGAAAGATCTCTGACTTATTATGTATGTCTATATCTTCATATATATATATATATATATATAAATAAATATACTCCTACATAGATTAAGAAAATGATGACAAAAGTAGTAATTTGAAAAACATAACCTTATTAATCATTAGTATATGAGTGATGTATATATAATGCTAAAATGTGTTGAAAAAATAACTTTAAAAAAATGGGTTGAAAAAGTTGATAGTCAACTAAACTTTGACCGAATTTTGTGTCGATCTGCTCATTATTTTGTCCAAAAAAACTACTCAAATGCGTTTTACGTATGTTATTGATGAATGTGGTATAATCACTTATAGAATTTGACCTTGAAAATGAATTAAAAATTATACGTTGAAATAAATTGTTTAATGTATACATAAAGTTCAAAATATGCGTAATTTATGGTGGTGGATAAAATGGGAAGGGCATGTATTTTTAATCTTAAAATTGTCAAATTTTCATGTATTTTGAGACAAAAGAATATTTATAAATTTACATCTAATTTGATAGGGAGGGAATATATAAATTATTTATTTTTTATATTTATTTTTAGAGTAATTTTAAGGTAGGAGTGAATAGCTATATCGGTTTCTTCTACCCTATGGGCTGATTAAATTATAAATGAATACATGATAAGATGAGATAAAATAAGGAAAGTTGATTAAAGTAATATTAAAATAGTAAAACAATACTTTAATGAATTAATTAAGACATAGTTGTAGTATATAATTAGACTACAATTTAGGTATAGGAGGTAGGTCGGACGTCGGAATAAAATATTTACTATTTGCATTTGTTTCGCGTGGGAGGCCGGGCTGGACGACAATACAAAAGCTAATGCCATAAATCAATAAAACGAAGAAATGTAAGTAATAGTAATATTTTAATTTATCGTTTTTTTTAAAAAAAGGTAATATTTTAATAAATACTAGCATCAATACATGTGAATGATGTGTTTCATTAATATTACAAGTATTTTATTTCTATTAATGTCAAAAGTATGGGCAAGTGACAATTAAAACAAGTCGTAAGCATAGTAGAAATTTCTCTTAGTACATATATTTGTCTTTTTTTAATTAGGCTACTTCGTAACTTCAAGGACCGAAATATAAAATGTGGAGGACACAAAGAAAATAATTGAAACCATGGACATGGAAGAATCATATATAGTTGGGAATAACTTTTAATATCATATGTACAATTAATAAGGCTAGAGAGATAAACAAATTAAGCATGGAAGGATCAGTAATGAAAAGTCTTACGATGAATCCGGTATATCATGACGATATGAATAACTCATCAGACGGAAAGATTGTCATCAATGGGTTTCCAGAGTTTGTTCGGAGAAGGTTTTTTTTTTTTTTCTTCCTTATGTGAATTATATTTTATAAAAAATTATTTGATTAGATCCATGATTTAAGTACAATATGATCTTGATAATTTTATTTATTTTATAATAATCTTGATAAATTTTAGAGCAATGACTTTACTTTAATTAGAATTTAATTATATGTCAGGATCTGGGTTTGAAGTAAAAAATCGAAAAGAATACAAGAGCTTCCCTCCAAAATTTTGTACAAGGATACAAAGGAGGGGGTAATGGGGATGGAATAAACCACACTAAACATAGGTAATTAATTAATTTTCTTTTAAATTTCGATTTAATTAAATTTCAATTAGAAAATAGATATTGTTATTATCCATGATTGAGGAGATATATCTTGAACCTGCAATCTTGTTAACTTATGTTGTTTAACCTGCAATCTGGACTTGATTGACTTAAAAGTTCGAACATTTTACGGATAGCGCTTCTTTTCGTTTCAGGTCGTGGAGCGTGTTCTACTGTCTTTGTGATCCGTAATAATTTTAAAAGGTGTGATTTTTTGATATTTTTAGAGAAAAATACGACTTTTAAATTGTCTGACAGACAGACTTGAATACGCTCCGGACTCACAACAGAACAAATCCTTAGATTTCGATGACAAGTTCGATCGACAGTATAGAAAAAATGACTTTTTTCTGTATTTCATGTTTTATTCTTAAACAATTATAATCTATCCGTCCAAAATATTTGTTCTCACAAAAATCAAACTAAGTCCTCACAAAAAAACGTGAAATATCTAATCATTCGATCAAAATATCCGTATTTCATGTTGGTTGAGCATATATATAGGCATTAATATTGGTACTTTTAATTGGATCATCGGTAAAGTAAATCAAAAGAAGCGATGTTATTGATCGATTATATGGATGTTCTCCCGAAACGTTGGCTAAAGATTTGGGTGTTAAAGGTCAGATCCAAATATATATATATAATATATAATATACCATTTCTCGCTTGAAGAAAAAATAGTTAATTAAAATATTACACTATAAAACTAGTTAATTTTTTCATAATTAATTAAATTGATATACAGAGTTTGCCGATGCACTTCAAGGTATGAAAACTGGGGAGTAAGAATGATCATCATTCCTCCTGAGGTAATTAGGCGTTATTAATCATTGTTAAATCTTCATCACTTTGTGTTAAATCTTCGATCTCAGGTATGCATGCATGGCTATTTAATTACAACTTATTTTCATTAATCCATTTTATTTTTTCTTTCCTACAGTTAATTAGCAACTGTTCGGTGCATACAGTTGTACAAGTGACTCTAGACAAGGTTGACTACAAAACCTTATTTTTGTTTTCTCGACATTAGAATGTCAATGTCGTACTCGACAACGTTGGCGATTGTAATTCGTTACAGATTGCAAGAACCGCTAGCATGTGTTTTTCCTTAATCGGCGGACTCTTGCCATAAAACTTCGTATTAACGTTATTTGATTTAAGGCAATGTTTCAGAGGTACACGAAATAATATTTTGTTTTTTCCACAATATAGATGCTTACAATGGTGTTATCTTTTCCAGTCAAAAAAAAAAAATGGTGTTATCTTTCCAACACGAAATAAAGTGCGACTCGTGAGGATTGCTTAGAATCGTTTGTAGTCGTGCTCAAACAACGATAGAATAAATAATGCACATTTTTTACGCACAAGTAGTCCTAAGAAATCCCAATAATTGGAATCGATAGCAACGAACTCAAAACAACTTATGACGGAATATGTCAAGCTCTAAGTCGACGACGACAATTGTGCGGATTCAGATTGAGGAAAATTCGTAATTAAGAGCTATGATTAACTTATAAGTATAAATTTGAAACTCTGGCATATATGCCAGGCAGTCAACAAGCTAAAACAAAACAAGAACTTGTTAAAGCTAGAACTTTGAAGCTTCAACAGACAGGTTTTTCATGATGGAAAGGCAATTGTAGCATGCACCTAATTCGATGATGAATCTACTCCTTCCGTCCCAAATTAGATGCTAATATAAACATATATTTTTGTCTCAAATTAGATGCAAATTTTGACAAGTTTAAGAGAACATTAATTATGTTTTTCCATTATACCCTCACCACCTTCACCCTCATGTCCCCATGTACTCTCCCTCACCAACTTCACCATCTTCACCCACATATTTTTCATGAGAATTTTTTAGTCTATACAATCACAATTATGTTGGAAAATGAACTAAAAAATATATTTTATTGATTTATGTGAAATCTCCTAGATTAACATCTAATTGAAATCGGATATGAAGTATCTAATAAACTGGAATGTTCCTCTATTATTTTTTTTTTTTTTTTTTCTCTCTCTCTCTCTTTTTTTGCCCCCTCTTCATTTTACCTTCACAAAATTATCCAACATAAAAAACCAACAAAAGAGGTATCCGTCCGTCGAATCCATAACTATTCACAAAAGTCGAGGAATACTTGTATAACTCAGCTAGAAATCCCTAATGTATCCAACAAAAAAACCAAAATATCTAAACCCAAGGAAATCAGGAAGTATTTTTGCTGTTTGGGAAATCCTTACTTGCTCCTTTAAAACTTATCACACAATCTGGCCACCATCTTGGCAAAGAATTTCTAAAATATGCCTCCCATCTTCTAGTTATCGATGAATGATATGCCTTCAGCACTTGTTTAATGACACGAAAAAAATAAAATTATAACTAGAATACATGATAAGATGAGATAAAATAAGGAAAGTTTGATTAAAGTAATATTGAAATATTTTTTTTGAGGAATGTAATATTGAAATATTAAAACAATACTTTCATGAATTAATTAATTAAGATATAGTTGTAGTAAATAATTATACTACAATTGAGGTATGAGGTAGGTCGGACGTCGGAATAAATATTTTACTGCTTGCATGGTTTCGCGTGGGCGGCCGGGCTGGACGACAATACATAAAGTTAATGCCATAAGTCGACAAAACGAAGAAATGTAAATAATAGTAATATTTTAAATTATCATTTTTTAAAAAAGGTAATATTTTAATAAATACTAGCATCATTACATAGAATGATGTGTTTTATTAATATAATAAGTATATTACCCTCAAAAAAATATTATAAGTATATTATTTGATTAATGTCAAAAGTATGGACAAGTGACAATTAACATTAAACATAAAAAGTGCAAGGACCATAAAAAATTAAAAGTGGCATAATTAAAATAAAAATAAAAATGCAAGTGGTTGCATTAACAAGTGAAAATGAGTAAATGACATCAACGCACACGTTAAAAACTAGTCGTAAGCATCGTAGAAATTTCTCTTAGTACATATGTTTGTCTTTTTTTAATTAGGCTATTTCCTAACTTCAAGGATCGAAGTATCAAATTTATAAAATGTGGAGGACACAAAATATAATTGAGACCATGACCAAGGAAGAATCATATATAGTTGGGAATATACTTTTAATATCATATGTACAATTAATAAGTCTAGAGAGATAAACAAATTAAGCATGGAAGGATCAGTAATGAAAAGTCTTACGATGAATCCGGTATATCATGACGATATGAATAACTCTATCAGATGGAAAGATTGTCATCAATGGCTTTCCAGAGTTTGTTCGCAAAGGTTTTTTTCTTTTTTTCCTTATATGAATTATATTTTATAAAAATTTATTTAATTAGATCCATGATTTAAGTACAATATTCTGTGATCAATTTTAGAGCAATGTCTTTACTTTAATTAAATTTAATATGTCAGCTGATCTGGGTTTGAAGTAAAGAATGGAAAAGAGTACACAGAGCTTCCCTCCAAAATTATGTACAAGGATACAAAGGAGGGTAAAGGGGATGGAATTAACCACACTAAACAGATAGTAGATTGTAAATTAATTATAAACTTCGATGGTAATTAATTTTTAAGTAGAAAATAGTATTGTTATAATTCCATGATTGATGGAGATCATATCTTGAACCTGCAATCTTGTTAACCTATGCGTGTTTATAACCTGCAATCAGGACTTCATTGACTTAAAAGTTCAAATATTTAGTTTCACAAAAAGATCGGTGTATAGAAAAATGACTTTGTTCGTATTTCATGTTTTTAATTAAACTATTATAATCTACCTATCAAAATATTTGCTCCATTAGAACCGATCTCACGTCTTCACAAAAGATGCGATATCTAACTATTAGGCAACGATATTCGTATTTCACATTGGTTGAGATATATGTTAGAAAATTAATATCAGTACTTTATTTGGATCATCCGTAAATAAATCAAAGGAAGCGATATATTGATTAGGAATAAAAATATTGATACTGAGAAGAGAATCTGATAAATTTGATTGAATCATCATGTGTTTACCGTGTATAGATTTTTAAATCAGAAAAGAAGCGATAAATATCGATTCATGTAAAATTATAATTTGAAACCTAATTAAATTCGATATTTACAATATTCATATCAAATTACTATTTATCAATAAAACGCCATTGTGTCGATGATTGATCGGTCAATATAATTAAATTTGTACATACAAAGTTGGATGTAATATAAATTATCTTAGTCTGCATTCTATTAATTAGATTGGAATTAATATGTATATATATGCCTCTTTTCTTTGTTTGTTTTTTGGAAAATATAGGTGCATGTCAGCTATTACAGCGTATGACTCAGTGGGGTGATCTTATTACAAAAGGTAGAATAAACTATGGATGTTCTCCCGAAACGTTGGCTAAAGATTTGGGTGTTAAAGGTCAGAGCCAAATAAATAAATATTATATAATATATTTATATTATATACCATTTTCGCTTGAAGAAAAAACAGTTAATTAGCTTAATTACATTATCCTCTTTTATTATACTAGTTAATTTTGTCAATAATTAGTTAAATTGATATACAGAGTTTGGCGATGCACTTCAAGGTATGAAAACTGGGGGAGTAAGATTGATCATCATTCCTCCTGAGGTGAGAAACGTTATTAATCATTGTTAAATCTTCATCACTTCGTGTTAAAAAAAAAATTACAACTCTTGCATGAAAATTGCACGTTTTGAGACGAAGTATACTTATAACATTGTTTATACATCTCGTATCAAATAATTATACTTTTACATTCGATTCTTCAAAAATTGATGTATCTAGACATTAATAATGATAAAAAAAAGAGATCAATTTAAAAAGTCTATCTAAATACGGAGGGAGTATTGTCTTGCACTTTTTTTTTTTTTAATTTGATCGGTCCTCTGATGCATGCATGGCTAGTTAATTACAACTTATTTTTATTAATCCCTTTTTTTTTTTTTCCTACAGTTAATTAGCAACTGTTCGGTGTATACAGTTGTACAAGTGACTCTAGACAAGGTTGACAACAAGCTTTTTTTCTCGACTATTAGAATGTCAATGTCGTGCGCGACACGTTGGCGTGTAATTTGTCACAGATTGCAACAACAGCATGTACTTTTTTTCCTTAATCACCAGACTCTTAACCAACGTTATTTGATTTAAGGCAATGTTTCAGAGACACGAAATAATATTTTGTTATTCCCACATTATAACTAGATGCTTACAATTGTGTTCTTTCCAACACGAAATAAAGAGAGACTTGTGAGGATTGCCTTAGAATCGTTTGTAGTCATGCTGAAACAACGATAGAATAAATATTGAACATTTTTACACAAGAGTAGTCCTAAGAAATCCCAAGAATTGAAATCGAGTGCAACTGAACCAGAGCAACTTATGACAGAACATGTCAACCTCTAAGTCGACGACAACTGTCCGAGTTCAGATTCAGTCAAATTCGTAAGAGCTTTTATAAGTAAAAATTTCAAACTCTGGCAACATGTACCAAGGCAATCAACAAGCTAAAACAAAACAAAAACTTGTGAAAGCTTAGAACTTTGAACCTTTCAACAGACAGGTTTTTCATGATGGAAAGGTAATTGTGGCATGCAGCTAATTCGATGATGAATCTATCTAGTAAACTGAATGTTCTCATTACTTTTTTTTTCCCTTTTCATTTTACCCTCTCACAAAATTATCCAACATAAAAATCGAACAAAAGAGCTATCCGTCCATCGAATCCGCCACTATTCACAAAAGTCGAGGAATACTAGTATAACTAAGCTAGAAATCCCTAATTTATCCAACAAAACCAAAATATCTAAACCCAAGGAAATCAGGAAGTATTTTTGCTGTTTGGGAAGAATCCTTACTTGCTCCTTCTAAAACTTATCACATAATCTGGCCACCATCTTGGCAAAGAATTTCAACATATGCCTATCCCATCTTCTATCAACGAATGAAATGCCTTCAGCACTTACAAAAAATTCATACTGGTAAATAGTAGTAATGGCCTTTTAAATTATGTGCCACCGGAATTTCCTTCTGGTTTGGCTTCTGTTCGGACATATGTAAGACTGCGAGCTGTGGAAGAGGGGTAAATTATTGTTACTACCTGGAAGATTTGAAGCACCACCTACATCCCTTTTCCATTGCATGCTTCTAGCACCAGGTTTAATGGGAAGACCACGTGGTCTATAAGAACCACCTCTTGGGAATGCTGCTCTAGGAAACCTGGCAGCAGAATACAGCGAACCTCGGGATGTACCACGAGGCCACGCCATCACTGGAGCAGCTTCTTGAGGTGCGGCACTTTTCTTCACAACCTTCACAATAGAAGAAAAATAAAAATAGACTAGTAGTGGTTTAATCATTGTTTTGAGAGTTTTCCATTGAAAATCCCCCGGATTTCTGTTTCCATTCCATATTCCAATGGCAAATACCTTGACAATTAAATGCCACAACACCTTGAAAAATAACAGCAATGAAAAAAACTGAAGATAGACTAGCGTCAATGGCAAATACCTTGACAATTCAGTGACATAAAGGATGTACCATCCAAAGATAATGCATTGTCTGCTGCTTCTTTTCTCATGAACTCTACATAAGCAGACCTGCTTCAACGATATTGTCGACTTCGTAAACAAGGATTACATCTATAATTTTGTTCTCAGAATTGTAAAAAGTTTGCTAAAAGGTGCATCTAAAAGCCAAAATGGAGTCTGAAAATCTCACCCTTTGGGTTGTCCAGTCGCAGCATCTGTAACTATAACGACTTTTAGCACTTCCCCAAACTTATTAAAATGCCGAGAAAGACTGTCCTTTGTTGCAGCAAAATGAACCTAGATGAAAAAAGTAACAATATTGGGATTGGCAATTCAGAGTTTCAGACACAGAAAGATACAAACTATTCTCAATAAAAAGGAGGAAAAACATAAGTACTTACATTGTTAACAAATATGGTTCGAGAATCAGCATCCTCTAAGGGAGCAATGGTGTATGTACCTGGAGACCATATGAAAAGCAATTAACAATAAGCTAAAAGACACAAGAAGAAGGCAAAAAAACATTAATTACAGAAATAAGTGAAGATGCAAAGAATTAACATCTGGAAAACAGAAAATAATTTGCAACTCGCACTAACCAGAATCAGAGTGCAGCATCTTATGAGTCTCTTTCTCAACATCTTGAACAGATTTTGCCTGTTTGTTCCCAAACACGAATTCAATTTTAGCAAGAAAATATAAATATAGGTCAAAAATAATAGTGATAAAGACGAAAGAAATATAAACAAAACATGTATGCATACATTTCTGTTAGCAACATGTGCAGGAATGCTATTCTCTTTCATTTGCTGCACAGCAGATTTTCCCGTTGAAGCCTCATGGAAATTATTCCTGCCATCAATCCGGGGCATCTGCCTTGACTCTTGATTCTGAAATGGTTTCCAGGAGTTGCCATTATCAGAAATGTTCTCAGTCTCACGAGAATTGCTTGCTACCAATAGCAGGTTGATCTAGTATGTTCCCATCAGCATGATTTGTGATACTGTAGTGCACCTGCATCCTCCTTGATTCATAGTCCATATTTCTAACGGATGTTTCTTTGTGAGAGACATTCATCACTCTAACATCCATATCATTGACATCGTCATGACTTTCGTCAGACATATGATCATATGGAAACCGTGTTTCAGTTTCCAAAATTGCCATGTCTCTGACTCCATTTTCACCTCTACCCTTATTCACTGCTTTGGAGATAAGGTTGTTGAGTTTCTTCTTGAATTTGATTATAGTCCAAATACTCATCATCTTCCACACCAGTTCCTACAGAATAAGTAACTTGTTGGACCTCCCGGAAATCCTCATCATGGGCAAGACGGTCAAAGACGCTTCTGGAACACTTTGCTTTTCTTACATCTTCAGATGCTTCCGCCACTGCCTTAATTACAGTTGCCATAGGATTGGGAACACGTGCAACTGACTGAAGCCTCTGAGTGCGTTTAACCACTGATGAGTCACTAGTTGACGTGGACACCACTGAACGAAGACGCTTTAATGAGGGCTCTCTAACAGAATTAG
>JANIEQ010001073.1:0-12513 GCA_024708375.1 Oxalis stricta | reverse complement strand
GCATTATGTGCATCTAAAATGATGTGCGTGCCGATATCTAATGACTATTATGGATAAGTTAATATCGAGATACGAGATAATACGTAATTTTATCTACGCGATATTTAGTTGGATCGGAGGAGTAAATAGTGAGACTATTTATTGATGCATGATTTCCTGAACTGGGATGCGTAATTTGCTGCTTTTTTGTCTCGAACCTTCCCAAAAGAGAGAGAGGCCTGGCCCCACAAAGAAATGGTTCCATGTGAAAGCATCCCATGTTATGAACATGAACCCATCCATCTTTTTTCTTTTTCTCTATTTCTCCATACTAATTATTTTTTCTATATATAAAAGAATTATCGTGATTATCTCAAATAATTTATTTTTTATATATTTCCAATGCAACCCTCAACAAACAATATTATCAATATTCACTTATCAATAATCGAACTTCAAAACCCAAACTTTGCGATTGAAGAAATGTAGAATCATTTATTTATTATTCATTTAATGAAGAAAAATCACGCTTATACATTTTAATTAATTAATATATTTATAATAGCTTATTGCATGCCTCGAAAATAATATATGCTTAGACTATTAGAGCATGTTTTCCTTTTCATTTGGATTAGATGGATGGTCATGATCATGTTTATTCTCAAATGAATCTCAACATACAAAATTAAAAAACATGATAGATGTCCTTCATTAATTAATACCACACTTAATATTATATACTCCAAATATTTATTTAATTTTATAGCCTTCAACGGCGAGAAGGACGGAGGAAAGTGTGAATGGGTGCGGTGGTGGGTGTGAACTGATTAACGCCGTGGGACCGCCGTCGTAACATTCTTTATTACCGTTGATTTCGGATTTGTTTGGTCAAAAAATAATTACGTGCAACCATATATTGATTAATTAATTAATATAGCACTTCAACTTTTTTAATGGTCTAATTAATCAATTTCGGCTTAGGTGATCTTTGCAGATCGACTCTCTTATACTACCTCACGTAATTAAGTACGGATGGAGTATGAATGATCCGTTGAGTCAGTGCGATGGATAATAGACGCTATTTGACTCGATTATTTATAAATTCAATCAATATATATCTCTTTTATCTTAAATTTATGACCATCCGCTTAATTATTAGAGGTTTGAAATACTATCCCGAAAGAAGAATTTTATTCTTTTTTTTTATAATGGAGGCAGATAATTTCTTATATTAATTACACATTATCAAATCAACTCGTATCAATTATTGATAATTTTTAAATAATAATAACTTTTTAAATTAAATAAAATCGTTGGTATTATTGAAAATTACGTGATCCGCTTGAAATGGATTGTAAACTCAGTGGATTAATCTTTTCCGTGAAGTTTAGAAAATAAAATTCCAAACACATTATTGAGAGAGGAATATATACATTGAGTTTTTTTTTTTTTTTTTTTTTTTTTACTACCAAATGAGATTTCATTAAGAAATATCCGATGTGGCTACGAAGCCAAAGATGTGAGTAATTGACCTTGTCCGTTATCCCTAAGATTGGCGATCCTGATGGCAGAGTCATTACTCGATCTTGACGCAAACGAAAACTCGGCTTCAAGTTAGTTAAACGTTAAAGATCATCAATCAGTCGTATCACTCTCCAAGCCAGGAAGGAGGGACCCATATTGGTTACATCGTTCACCACCACCAAAGCATCGGATTCAAAAATTACATTAGAAAAATCCAGAGAAAGGCCTAATACAACTCCTTGCAGTAAAGCGGACGCTTCAGCATAGCATATATCCATCAGCCCTTGTTCGAAGATCGATTTGTAGTAGAGGACAGCACCGCGGTGGTCTCTTATGACAAAATATCTAAAATATCTAAAAATAAAATTTCAGGGGTATGGGAGAGGTGTACGGAAAATCGAGATGTGGGGTTAATATAAGATTTTGTCCGGTTCGACCAAAGACAGACTGGCCTCTGCCTCAGGTCAATCCAAGATCTAATTAAGCTTGATTGATAGCTAAGAAGCAGCCAGAAAGAAGAATCTACAATTCAATTTAATCCAGCGAATTTAATTTCGATCATTTTTTTAATGTAAATATGATTTTATTGGTTAAGCCAATTCGACGAAACGGTATAAAGAGATGCGGCTGATCGTCCAGTCCATTAGCTTTTGAATTTTTTTTGGGATAATTTTGCTACTTAAACTTGTATATTAATTAAGGTATATAAAATTGAAATTAAATTAAATAATAAAAATAGATTCACATTTCTCTCATGTGACTTGTTTTAATTGACAGCAATTTACAACTCTTATAAATCATTCATGACTTAGAAAAAAAGCAACTATATTTACATTAAAACGAACTCTTCTTCCACTAACTATATATCCGTTATATTACATGATCTCACAAGTCACAACATCATGATTAATTGGCACCATAATTAATTAAACTATAAACCGTTTTAACTTTCCATCGGTGTGACAAAACACAATTAGAACTATAGCAATCATATGTTTGATTAACTCCATACATATGTTTTTTTTTTTATTCAACGGATTTTGGATTACGCAAAGAAGAGGGATGTAATCCTCTCTCATTTTAAATAATTCTAAAAATTACGTTTTGAAAAATCGATTCCATAACTTTCAAAATAAAAGTCAGTCCGAATAACCATTATGCTCAACTGGTCGTGATTTCCATATATATATTAAATTATATATTGAGTTAATTGAGACATATTCTCGTGCTAGGTATGGCATCATATGTTATGCAATATCCCCAACACGTCCTTGTCAAATTTAGAGGTGAGAAAACAATATCATGCATGTTACCTTATTTTGTTTTCATTAGTTACTTTATCATAATAAGCTATATACAATAGTACTTTGCTTAAACATGGGAAAGTTGAAATGACAGTAGCTAATACTCACATGTGATTTGGTTGTCTTTTGTCTTTTTTATATTATAAATTCTTTTATAAATATAATTTTATTCACCAAAGGTACACGGTCGAAAACAAAATTAAAACAAATGACAATACAGTATTTAAAAAAGAGGCGCTATACTATATAATGCGTCATTATTCTATAAATCTATCAAAATTCTTATTTGTAACATAAGAGGAATAGTAAAATACCGATTTTCTTACGTCTCTAATTATTTTTTGAGCATTTATCGGCTGATTTTCAAATACGAAATCATTTCTTGCTTTTTAAATGTAATAAATGGTCGCACAAAAGATATGTCGACGCAAAATCGTCAATTGTGACTTCTCCTCGACCTTCGACACCACCTGCTTAATTTCCACCGCCTAAGTTTCGATGGTCTAACCACCCGAACATAACACATCACTGACGATCAAGAAATATTTTTGAAAATTAATAAAATCTCCGTTAAATAATGTTGTTTAATTTATAAGCAATTCCTCTGTTGAATTTCCAAAATGAGAAATTAATTAATTGATAAGTTAAAGAATGTTTTCAAGGTAGTATAGGATAGGGCAGGACGAAATAATGGTATCATACTTTTTTCTTATTCTCCCCGGGACATTAATAATGACATAACTAACTGCTTTTTCCATTAAAAGGTGGTACTTAAAAACTTAATTACTAAACTTGTTTTGCTTTTTCAGTAAACTCTTGCCCAATGATTTGGTTGCGTCTTATAGCTCATAAATGTGAGGAAATGTAAATGTATCAATTTATTTAGGTCATAACACATTTAAAATTGAGGTTGATATGGAATATAGATATGTCGATTTCCGTATCGGTGTATCATCACCTAAACTCATATATACTAATTAGTAGGTTAATAATAATAATAAGTACTATCACCATATCAAACTACGTGAAATTTTATACTATTTTACTATGTATCGAATTAAAATAATTAATTAAATATATATTTATATGAATGAAATTAAAAAGTGTAAAAACATTATATATATTTTTGATATCGAGAGTACATATACGTCTAGCTAGATGGTACTGGTTGGGCAGCTTACGTTATGTAATATTAATAAATAAGGAAAAATACACTCAAAATCAAATTAATTGGTGAACATCTCCTCCTCATTCGGAGACGAGGTTTGAATCGTCGAAATTCACATTATAATAGAAAAAATCAAACTAATTAAAGCAAATTGGTTTTTAAAATCTTCATATAGCTAGATAGAATTTATCTTCCCATTTCTGGGAGAACAATTACTTTTTTGGTCCTAATATTACTTGCTTGGCACATAAGGATTGTCTTTTTAGTCTTTCGTGAATCTGAATTTATCCTTATATATACCGAAATCACACATTCATCAATAGTCCCACATATAATATCTTATATCCCTTTAGGCTATACTTTAGGACCCATATATATATTTAGACTTTAGTACATGTAATATTTAGACTAAAATGAACCTAAGGAGTAAATCAGATTGATTACAAGCGTGTATATATATGTTCTTGAAGAACTTCACGATTTTGCTCCATATTCCGTAACTTTCATTAGCCCATTTCGTTCGACTCGCTCTCGACAATGACAGATCTAGCCGTGTTGTCAAAGTTGTAATCGATTTACTTGTTAAAACATACATTTTCACTCTGTATTGTAGCACCTTTTAAGTATATTTGTAGCAGTCCCAGATTATATCCACCGATCGCTATCACCCGATGAATTTAAGATAACTCTCGATCGAGTTCAATCGAAGGATTAACATACATTTTCTTCTACACTTAGCATTGGGATAATTATTATTAGGAGAACGTTAAAAAGTGTCAACAAAGTCATCAATGGAGACGTTTTATTCAGCACGGAATTATAGGCTATCTATGAGCTATAATCGATTGATTTTTTTTAGAGGAATTATAATCGATTGATTGATGATATTTTCTTCATCAGAGACAATATAACCGTTTGGTTGAATATGATTGGACTAATCTTATATACAATTGTGAGAATTTTAAATTTATTTCTAATTGTAAATTTTATTGTCAAATCAACTTCAACATCCGACACATGACGTTTTATTGATAAATAGTAATTTGACATGTGTATTTTAGAATTTTAAGTTTAATTAGATTTCAAGTTACAATTTTAAGTCAATGATATTTTTTTCCTATTCTAATTAGAAAATCAAAACACAATAAAAACATATTTCTAATAAAATTATAATACACTATATATTTTTCTAATTTTTTTATTTAACAATTTTTCCTAATTAAAATCCATTATATTTATTTTTCCTATTCCTAATTAAAACGGCACATCATCTTCTTTTTCTTATTCAAACGGACATATTATTTAAAAAATTATTCCTAATCAAATTAAAATATATATTATTAATTTTCAAATTTTTTTATTAAACTATTATTCGTAATAAAAATCCGTTGTATTTTTTCTCTATTCTTAATTAAAACGGACATATCTTATTTTTCAAACAATAGAAACAACTAAATTGATTAGATGCAATTATAAATTTTATTATGAAATCAAATCTTGATATGTGACTTTTATTTTTTGCTATGTTTATTATTTTTTAAAACAAAATAATTTTTAATTCTAATAGAATTGTAGATTTTAAAATAAAATCAAAATAATTATAATTGATATAAAATTAAAATAATTTTTTGATATAATATTTGACATATATTTAATAATATTTAATATAAATAATTATTATATAATTTTTTATGATATATTTAAATTATTAATTTTTTAAAGATACGAATTTTCCATTCAGACAGGCAATGAATTCAATTTGTTACGATAATATATGTCGGAAATTATCATATAATCCAACTATACCGACAAAGCTCAATCAAATTAGACCCCGACCCAACATTTTTATTTATTCATGATTTAAAAGAACTAAAATAGTTTTTTATTTTTAATAAAACAAATTTTCTAATAAATATCATATATTCTCGATAAGTATTTAATAATTTTAACATTATAGAAAAATATAAATAATCATGATTGTCCGGATATGACTGTCTATTGAAAGGTTCGGCTCTTCTCGAACCGTCTCACACTAGAATGTGAAACATATTTTAATAAAGAATTACTTAAGGACAATTAAGTCTTATTAGTATCATCCAATACGTATATAAAATATCCCCTCATATGACTTCGTAAATCTCTAAACACTCGTATAACATACATACATATAAACTATATCCTCTCACGACAACAAATAGGTATTATCCGGCTCTACATTCTCGATCATTGATCTTAAACGAGCCCTATAAATCAATCAAATCATAAATACTTAAATCATCGATCGAATCTCTTTTAATTCCGAATTAATGCGAATTTCGATCAAGCCTCCGCATCCCTCCTTACATACTTTCGTTTTTCAGACGAAACAAATAGATTTTTTTTTTCTTTCAATCACATATACATGATCTTATATGAACAAATAATACTAGATCAATTTTCAAAAAAAAAATAATACTAGATCATTCAATGAGACAATCCGATGATCATGACAAAACCAATTTATTAATTAAAAGAAAAAAAAAATCAAATCACACGCGAACCGTTGATTCAATGGTTGGACCATAAATGGCTTCACGTGAACACAAAAAGATAGATAACATACTACAAAAACAACAAAGTGGACCCCACGACATTACAGCGCACAAACCCTTCCGTCGGTGCATGTGCCTCACATGATTGCCACCGTTTACACCTAACTGACGCCGTTAATGTTTTTCTTGCATCTGATTGATTGGACACGTGGGTTTGTTAAACGAAAAAACGTCTACAGCCTCACATTTCAACATTATATCTGCTTCGCCAGTCGTTGACGTTTTTTGAGTCATTTAGAAAATCCTCGTGTTTCCAGATTTTACCTAACTGCCAAAAAATCCATAAATTGTTAGCTTAAACATACGTGAAGTAGTATCTATGTATGCTCATTTATAATTTTAGTGAGCTTGACGAAGACATATGGTTGGGACAAGTGTCGACACGCCACCATTTTGCCACTTCACAACCTTTTAGCAAAGAAATAGACCTGAATTTTTTAAGACGTGTCAAAATTTTCAATCGAAGTCAATAGCGATGTCATACGATATATTTAGTCAGTAGTTGATTAAAGCAGCTACTATAATGTAAAGTTAATGATAGAAAGATATGATATGATTGCTAATAAAAAAGCACTGAGAATTTTTTGATTAAAAAAAATGTGAAGGGTTGAAAAAGCGTTACAGTGAAACTTGAGGATCAAAATATACGTTTTCTCCTTAGTAAAACTCATGCCGTTAACGTCGGTGGAGACGGTTCCGTTATTCTCCAGTTGTCTTATTTCACGACTGTTGTATCTCGAGGATAGAATATTCTCTCTCACGAGAAGGAAAGTTATCTGACGCGGCAAGGAATGTTCGTGAGATACACGCTCGATGTCAAAGTTTCTTTCTTTCTGCCATGTGTAAGAACTTTCTTTTTTGACTAGAAAGGAATCTGTGTTGGATTCTGCCACGTGGTTAGATTTTACTGCCTTTGACTTCGACAGTGAGCTGAAATTTTAATTTTACTGTGTTTTATTAAATAAAATCAAAGAAAATATTGAAAGATGATGAAAATAAAGAAAGAATTCAAGAAAAATCATAAGAAATGCTTTTGGTTCGGATTTTCTTACTGATACATAAAATGTACTTCATGTAGTAGGAGGGGAGCGTCTTGATCAGGAGTAAACTTCTTGTCGTTAGATTACGCTTTGATTGATGAAAATAAAACTTTTTTAAAGTCACTTTGAAAGTTATTATGTAATTACACGACTATATGATTATTATGATATAATTATATGTGCATGTACAATTATATATGAATTAAATTTTTTATATTGTTTGATTAATATTGTATAATTACGTTGTAATTACAAAGGTTATGTTTGGTTGTACTGTATTGTGTATTTATAATATTAGATTATAAAAAATAAATAATATAATAAGAAAAAATTAAATTGTGTAATTACACAATATAATTACACCAATTTCTATGGAGGAGGTAGGAATTGAAGCTTGTATAATTACAACCTCAAATTACACGCAATTACATAGTTTCATGTAATTACACGGTTGTTCAAACGCGCCAAACCGTGTAATTACTACACAATTATACGATTTTTTAATTATAAGATGGCTTTCCAAACATTCCTTTAGTTTCATATATCAAACCGAATTCACAAATATATTGTAATACCTTTAAAAAGATATTGTAATATATTATTACAGTCTCATAATATATTTATATGATATTTAAAATTTTTAATTATATCTAATTATATGTGTAGTGGAGATTTTTTAAAATGCAAAATATCGTGTATGTATGTATGTATAATGAGACGGAGAAAAATAAAGTGATGTGTCTATAGGAATTGTTAATGATCTTGGTCGAACAAAGTAATGATTAATTCGCACATGAATTTTAATTAGTAGTAACACTTAAACAAGTAGATTGATTACCAACCTCTTTAATGAAACATTTCAATATGAAAATTACAACTTTTATCATAAGCATGCACTTTAAATTGTAGCCTTTTTCCAATCCCAAGCCAAATTAAGTGGATAAGTTAATTTTTATTTTATTTAATTTGAATTTTAACCTACACTTTTGCTTTTCTCATGTTTTGGCGGGGGCGCTTCACCACCAAAAGAATAATAAACATGTTTTTCGTTTTTGATTAATTTTTCGTGTTAAAGATAGTTCTGGAGAATCGATATTATAATTTTTAAGATGAAATTTTATTTTCGAATAATCATTTGAACAATATATCTTGATTATTTCGTTATATCTCACTTTGAAAGTGCGTTCACTATGATATGAAACGTGTAGACTAATAATGGCATCTCTTAAACTTAATTTTACTTGCACATGGACAAATTCTAATAAATTGCCAACATCTTATTTAGCAGAGTTTACAAATTACCCTATTGTATATGTGACAAATGGTTAATACTAATTAGCTATGTCGTAGTTACTCTCGGCCCTAATTAATTGTAAAACTTTTTATATAAAATATATAAAGATATGACACTAATTAGAGGCAATACGGATATGTTATGTATATGTTTTATCTTAATATTTATAAATTCCTAATTATATTTTTGGGATATATAATGTTGCGTGTGCCTCTTAAATATGTATGAGTTATGTCATCGTTGGTAATACTTTTTGCTATTGAAAAGGTCAACACTTGGGTCAGTAGACAAATAGTACTACTCCAAATTATGAAATTATACCATCCCAATATACTTGGAGCTAGATAATAGTTAACCACTGCACACAAAAGTGATTTTCTTCCAAGATTAATAGTATTATTCTACACTCAGAAATTAATAAAAACAAGAAAAATCAAAATCTTGTTTTTTCTCCTTTTTTCAAAGAAAAAATAAAAACAATTAAAAGCATACTAGTTACTTAGTTGGACTCATATTATGGGCCTCAGTTGGGATAAGTTTCTTCTTCACTACTGGGCCTCTTTGGCCCATAATAATTTTGGTCACGACATAAGCCGATGGGAGACGCATGAACAAAATTTGTATTTTTTTCCAACATCTCTGAAAAAAAGCCCAGTTATTTTCTTATTTCGATTCGATAATCTCAGTACCAACTCGTCTTGCTCTATATTCACTCACAAAAAATTAGGACTCCTGTGGCTTTCTCCACTCCACGTCTCCATAGGGGATGGCAAAAGAGCAAGCCAAGCCAACCGACTTTTAGAGTTTAAAGTGCGGTTTGGTATCCAGTAGCCAAAATTTAAGTTAAAAAACCGATCGGATTGATTTCGGTTGACATTACTTTTGTAAATTTGAGATTTCTATCGCAATTCTTCACCATCTTAGTCAATATCTTATTAAAAAATGTATTTAAGAAAAATAATTTGATGGTATCGACTTATAGAAACCAACCGAAACCAACGCAAAATCATATTTTGCTTTAATCAATTATTCGGAGTGAATTTTCGAACTTTAAAAATCGAGATATCTGACTGTTTACGAAGCAAGATTCTCAGTATAATTTAGTGAGGTGGGATTATCACTCTTTATAATCTGAAACCTTTTTGAATAAAAGAAAAACCAACCGATCACGACCTATACAATTTAATCTACGAACCGACAATAAATTCGATCGGTTAAATTTTTTCCCGCCGACTAATAAAATATTAGTACCCACCCGACCCGATTATAGAAACGGGTCGCCGCCCCGCCCCGCCCCACAGTAATCTATTCTTCTTCTGTTCTCCACTCAACTAATATATCTTCTCTGAAACTCGTCTTTTGTTTGTTGTCTCATCTACCGTCCGCCCGACGCGAACGTTGTTCCTCCGGCGACCGTCGAACTGGTTAGATCATCAATCAATCAAACAACTGCCCATTGTTATGTTGAGTCGTTTGTTTTGGTTTGGAAGAAAGAATCAAACGAATTATTGACTGTTGATTGATACTGATAGAGCTTGAAAATTTCAGTCGTCAATCTGTTTGACATTGACATGAATTGTACGGTTGAACCTCTTTAAATTAATATTCTCAGGACGAAAGACGAGGCATTAATTTATCGATATTATGATTTCCTTGAAATTGTAGGTCGAGGTCCGAGAAAATTTACTATTTTATCGAGGGTTATACTGTATATGAACTCATTTTGAATTTTCTGTTCAACAGAAATCATAAGGTTGATTCGAGGAAGGAGAGGAGAAGGATGAGGCTGTTGAAGGTAGCTACGTGTAATTTGAACCAGTGGGCGATGGATTTCGAGCTTAATCTGAAGAACATTAAGGAATCGATTGTTCAAGCTAAAGAAGCTGGTGCTGTAATTCGACTTGGTCCTGAACTTGAAATCACTGGCTATGGATGTGAAGACCATTTCTTAGAACTCGATACCATCAATCACTCGTGAGCCATTCACATTTTTCCCTATATTCGCATATTTTGTTGATTAATGCACGTTTCGCTGAATGGAATGAAGACTGTAGAAGTTCGTGATTCTTTGGTGAATCTGGAATGCTTCCTCACGATGATTTGATTTGATATTTTCAGATGGGAGTGCTTAAAGGACCTTTTAGTTGGTGATTGGACGGATGGCATTTTATGTAGTATTGGAATGCCTGTAATCAAAGGATCAGGAGCGTTATAATTGTCAGGTTTTATGTTTAGACAGAAAGATTATCATGATACGTCCAAAAATGTGGCTTGCGAATGATGGAAATTACAGGGAGCTCCGGTGGTTTACAGCTTGGAAAACAAAAGACCTTGTAGATTTTCTGCTGCCAAATGATATATCCGAGGCTTTGAAACAGAAATCAGTGCCATTTTGGTTATGGTTTCCTTCAATTCTTAGACACGTAATAAACCAAAGACTCGATTTTTGGTAGTTTCATCATGCTCTTTGTTTGATTCTCGATAGAACTCTAAACTTTGCTAATTGAATTTGTTAACAGAGCTGTTGCTGTGGAAGTTTGTGAGGAGCTTTTTACTCCAATTCCACCTCATGCAGAGCTAGCACTTAATGGTGTTGAAGTGTTCTTGAATGCTAGTGGAAGTCATCACCAATTAAGAAAACTTGATATACGTATCCGTGCGTTAGTAGGTGCTACTCACACTCGTGGTGGGGTTTACATGTACAGTAATCTCCAGGGATGTGATGGTAGTCATGCCTGTTATTACGGTATGATTTTCTTCCCTTCTTTTACTATGCAAAAAGACTAAAGACTCTCCTTATACCTGTCTACATGTGCTATGTGTATATCAGCGTCTTTATCGTGCTGATCATAGGTTTAAATTACAGATGGATGTTCTTCCGTTGTTCTAAATGGAGAGGTAGTGCCAAAGGTTCACAATTTTTCCCTGTAAGGACGTTGAAGTCGTGCATGCCCAAGTAGATCTAGATGCGGTATGCTTTAAAATGTAGAATATCATTTGGGTTCAACTGTTTAATGTTTAAGTACCATGGTATGCTGATAGTTGTCCTTTTGTATTACTCCATGTGTATACTTTAAATGTTTTCTTCTTCTTCTTGTTGATGCAGTCTTAATCCTTCTGCTTAAAGGAGCAGGTTGCTAGTCTAAGAGGTTCTATAAGCAGTTTCCAAGAACAAGCAAGTTGCAAAACCAGAGTGCCATCAGTAGCGTTACAGGCACGAAGTCTTTGTCAACTTAATCTCAAGATAGCCTTCTCCAGTGTCCACTCTACGGTTGGTTAGCCACCCCAATTTTCTTACATAGCATTCTAATTCTCATATTTTATTTCATTTTAAGCATGTTTGTTTGGTGTGTAGTTTTCTGTTTTGATTTCAGTTCATATAATTTCTCCCATTTATAGATATGTCCATTACTTCTTTCTGTTGCAAATACCTCTAAAGTTGACAGTATCTCTAGTCTCTGTATTAGCCTCCATGATACCCTTTGTCGTATTTCATTCAGAGTTCAAAATTTCTTCATGTGGTTATCTTTTCTCTTCATGGCTTATTAAATTATGAGTCATATAGTAACAATCCATTTCAACTATTATTAAATTAATCGTCGTACAAACATAA
>JANIEQ010001069.1:0-23169 GCA_024708375.1 Oxalis stricta | reverse complement strand
TGTTAATTAGGCTCTAATGCTTTCAATGGCTTCTTAGATTAGATGGGCTCAAAAGAAAGTGTATTGGCAACCATAAGCCATGCCTTGTGCATATTGCCAAATCGTAAATGCTCAGCTGCCAAGCCTACAATTACAAAAAGGTTGCATTAACAGATGAAATGATTCCAGTCGATTCTATTAGATCAAGTTTTCAGACCTTAAGTAGTATGTTTAGTATCATAATTAAACTCTAGATAATGCTCCTCAGTCTTAAAATAAAAATTAAATGCACGGGGAAATTTACATATATTTTAAGATCGATGAAGTATATTCTAGTCAACATAAAGTTTTAAATTGACCACTTAACAAAGATTCTGGACTGACAGAAGGGAAATTCTGAGCTCAATGTTTACGAATTTTGAAATGTGAATATTATAATTAATATGTTCAATGCATAAACGTGTAAGACATGACCACAATCCCATCTCGATCCGGTTGCTCGGTTTAAAAATTCACGGTTTATAATTTTTTTAAATTAATAAAATCGAATGAGAACATCAAATTTTTTAAAAGTGGATCAGTATCGGTTTGAGAGTTCAATTCCAGTATAATTTTTTAAGAAATAAAAATTGGATTCGAATAGTAAAAACTTCAACTTTGAAATCGAAACTCATTGATCAAATTCAATTTTCGATCGGGTTTTTGACCCGGTGCTCCATGTGAACATACACATTTAGATATTCTTATTCTTTTACTAAATAGAAGCTTACAATTTAGAAATCTTGTGGGCTGATTTTCCAGTCTTCTTTACTCAAGTAAATAAGTTGTGAAAAGGAAAAACGTGCATGTGTTGATGAGATGTTGTTTCTTTTCAAAACAAATAAAAAATTATGGTAAGATAATAATTGAAGTTTTGGACCTTTGGTTAATATAAATTTAGCGTGTAGAGTAGGGTTGGGGCAAAAACCGGCCGACCGAACCGGTAAACCGAAAAACGGATGAAAGCAGTCGGTTTTTGTAAGCCGTCGGTAGTATTTTTCGGTTTGCTAGTCCGGTTTGTAATTTTAAACTTTTTAGATTACTGTTTTTACTTGTTAAGCGGTTCGGTCGGTTAACCCGGTAAAAACCAATTCAAAAAATAGTAATTTTATTTTTATTTATTTTTTTAGGTTATAAATAGTACACTTATATAGTTTTACCGATTAACAGAATCGACCGAATCGGAAAACTTTTGTTAAACCGAACCGATCAAATTTTTTGGTTACAATTAGGTTTTTTTTTTAAATTTTTTTTTTAACAAAAACCGACGTCGACAGACCGAAAACTCACCGGAAAATTTCCTGTCGATTTTCGATTTGTCTTTTAGCAAACCGCCGATTTCCGGGCTCGATTTGATATTTTAAAACCGATAAATCGACCGGTCCAATCAGAAATTTTGGTCGAAAACCGTACCGATCGGACCCGGTTGCCCATCCCTTAAAAGAGAAAGTAGGGATTGTACATCGCTTGCAATCAATCGTAATGAACAAAAAAAAGTACATGGATCAATGTACTCTCGCTGAAATAGATTCGATGCGCGATTGTATCTTGTCGCAAGACACGAGATTTGAAGTCCTAATTAATCGTAACAAGTCAGTGAGTCCGTCGATTGGATGAGAAATTTATACTTTAAAAAATTAATAATTTTAAATATATCATAAAAAAATTATATAATAATTATTTGTATTAAAAATTATTAAATATATGTCAAATATCATATCAAAAAGAATTATTTTAATTTTATATCAATTATAATTATTTTGATTTTTATTTCAAAAATCTACAATCCTATTAGAATTAAAAAAATTATTTTGTTTTCAAAAATAATAAACATAGCAAAAAATAAAAGTCACATATCAAGATTTGATTTCATAATAAAATTTATAATTGCATCTAATCAATTTAGTTGTTTCTATTGTTTGAAAAATAAGATATGTCCGTTTTAATTAGGAATAGGAAAAAAGAATACAACGAATTTTTATTAGGAATAATAGTTTAATAAAAAAATTTGAAAATATAATATATATTTTAATTTGATTAGGAATAATTTTTTAAATAATATGTTCGTTTGAATAGGAAAAAGAAGATGTGTCCGTTTTAATTAGGAATAGGAAAAACAAATATAATGGATTTTAATTAGGAAAAATTGTTAAATAAGAAAATTAGAAAAAATATAGTGTATTATAATTTTATTAGGAATATATTTTTATTGTGTTTTGATTTCCTAATTAGAATAGGAAAAAATAATATTGACTTAAAATTGTAACTTGAAACCTAATTAAACTCAAAATTCTAAAATACATGTGTCAAATTACTATTTATCAAAAAAGGTCATGAATATTGATTTGACAATAAAATTTATAATTAAATTACAATTAAATTTTCAATTTAAACAATTTAAAAAAGTGTCTATAAGATTCTATCTCAGCTCTTGAAAAGCATTTGAAACCATATGTTGGAACATGTAAGACATCCAAGCTCAAGCATGGGAACTTTTAATTATCAACTTGTAACATTTTCAGTCTCCATTGGGGGCTTACTTGGAAAGGTATTCGATTTTCACTTTCCAATGGGCGGGCGGTAATAATTTGTCAAACACAGTAAAAAGGTGTGAAAATTCACATTTACCATTTCACTCGACTCGTTTTTTCTATCCCAAAATATAAATAGACCAGCGTAATATCTCATCTCATCCAAAAAACCATTATCATCAGATCAAAAAATGTCCAGTCTCTGTTGCTCTAGTTATGCTTCTGAGCTGTAATTGGTCACTAAATCCGCCATTGTCATCTCCTTCCTCAAGCTTTAAAGCTGCGTAACAACAACATTCTGTTTACGAATCTCAACAACACTCACATCCATTTCCCTTTACGCTTAACAAGCACCAAATTTAAAGCCCTTTCAATCGAGAAAGAAACCATGGAAGCCGACCGTCCTGACACTTTCCTCAGACAATCTGAAGACGACGCCGCTGCTACCGTCCGTGCTCGATTCGAGAAGATGATTAGAGACACTCAGGACACTGTAGCGCCGCCATTGAAGCTGCCGATGGTGGAGCTAAGTTTAAGGAGGATGTCTGGTCTAGACCTGGCGGCGGCGGTGGTATTAGCAGGGTTATTGCAAGACGGCGCCGTTTGGGAGAAGGCCGGTGTCAATGTCTCTGTTGTTTATGGAGTTATGCCTCCTGACGCTTATAGAGCTGCCAAGGCTGCTGCTTCTGATCAAAAGCCTGGCCCCATTCCGTTCTTCGCCGCCGGAGTCAGCTCCGTAGGTTTCATCTGATCTTCCTTTATCTTCTTCTTATGCATAAATAGTGTTTGTTTGACAATTTTTGTGATTTTTGCTTGTTGGATTTCAAGGTTTTACACCCAAAGAACCCTTTTGCTCCAACTTTGCATTTCAATTATCGCTACTTCGAGACTGATGTCTTCTAAAGGTAAAAATGCTATCAATCCAACCATTAATATCGTGTGGCAATTTTACAGTATTTCTTCCTCTTGGTGCAAAGTTTCAAAAAATGTGTTTGGTTGTTTATTGATCTATTGTTGCATATAAATGCAGATGTTCCTGGGGCACCATGACATTGGTGGTTTGGTGGTGGAACAGATTTGACTCCTGCCTATATATTTGAAGATGATGTCAAGCACTTCCACTCGGTATCTACTCCAAGTTAAACCTCAGAAGTTGCTTTTTAATGGAATATACACTTTTCAAAAACAATATAGAACACCTTTCAATTCTGGTTAAACTATGCAGCATTTTGTTTCTTGACTCGGTATATTATTATGTGTACTATTTGTGCGATACTTTTTAGTTGTAGATTGGAAGATAGAACGATCTTTCATAAAGGATAATTATCAATTCTCAAAAGCGGTTACTTTTTTCTTCCTGTTGGAGTTTAGGTGAAATTATGCTGACAGTTTTTCATTTTGTAGGTTCAAAAAAATGCCTCACGACAAATTTGATCCTACATTTTATCCTAAATTCAAGAAGTGGTGTGATGACTACTTCTATATAAAGGTATGTCTTTAACATTAATGTTGAAGCACTGAATTCATACATTCTAATGTGCTTTTGATGTCAATTGGGTGTTTGGATCCTTCTGTGTTTTTTTGTTGTTCTTGAATTGATTGCTTATGGACAGTATGCTGACCTTAGGAGTGCTTTGCATTTTGATAATAGGAAAACTAGCTAACCCAGAGGTTTTTTTTTTTTTTTTCCACCTTTCATATAATATTTGACATTCATGCTGCTTACAGCATAGAGATGAGAGACGTGGACTTGGAGGGATATTTTTTGATGACCTAAATGACTATGATCAAGAAATGCTTCTTTCATTTGCCACCGGTAAGATTCTCAAAGAGCTGTCTGACTACTTTTCCCCCTCTCTCTGTCTCTCCTGTCTAATCCCATTTTCTATTTCACTTCTTTCGTTTTTGCAGAATGTGCAAATTCTGTGGTTCCGGCTTACCTTCCCATTATAGAAAGAAGGAAGGATACACCATTTACTGATCACCACAAAGCATGGCAACAGTTGCGAAGGGGACGCTATGTTGAGTTCAACTTGGTACTTACAACTAACTCTTCAAAAATAACATCCGTCCTGTTTTTACCTTATGTATATTTCTGTTCTTTTTTTATGCATATGTATATTTCTGCTTGATATGCTATTTTTGTGATCAGGTTTATGACCGAGGGACAACGTTTGGACTGAAGACTGGAGGTAGAATTGAAAGTATTCTTGTTTCACTCCCTACTAACTGCACGGTGGGAGTACGACCATGTAAGCTTTCTAATCACTTATCTTGAACTTTAAATTTGACAAGTTGAGGTCGTTTGGGGTAAAAATGCTGACATGTGTTTTATGGCTTGCAGAAACCCGAAGAAGGAAGCGAAGAGTGGAAACTGTTAGATGCTTGCATCAACCCCAAGGAATGGGTCTAACTTGTTTTTCATTTTTGAATTTGCTGCTCTTGTCAAGTCCTGCTTTCCTTTTCTATCTCCATTATAGGGGAGTTATCTTTTTTTGTGTGATTAATTACCCTAATGTAATCTATTAGGAGGTAAAGTCATTAGAGGTTCATGTAGTATTGTTTGCGTTGTGGCAACTGAGTAAAATAAAAATTCATGTATGTGATTTCAGTTGTCTACTCTATTCAGCATAACCAAAAGTTGGCGACGACGAGAAAATCACACGGACAAAACACCTAGATTGAAACTCAATAATCAGCGCATGTCATACAGCTATTCATCGTTAATGGGGAAAGCTAAGAGGTTAAAAAGCGCCAAGATATTATACACTTGAGGGAGGTGAAAAGAAATTGGTTACATCATAAACAAGCATGTGAGCCAATAATAATCACAAAAAAAGAAAAAAAGAAAGGAAACTGAGATGAATACAGATATGAACACGCGACAAACAGAAAATGGCAGTTAGAGTTCTGAGAGGATAGCCGGGATGTAATGAGATAACTCGGCAGTAAGAGACTGAAATCCATTGACAAGCTGAGTGTGGAAATCTTGGTCTTCCTCTCCGATTAATCGGAAGTGAACTCTGATGGCACGCTTGCAGACAGCCATGAATTCAAGAAGCGCGGCGATAAGTTGTTGGAGTTCTTGGGAACGCAACCGTGTGGCCTGGCTCACCCGATAGGAAGGCAGTGCAAACACTCAAGACGCCACTGTTCACCTGCACCAGTCAAATTCAGGAGATTAAGAAGACTGATGAGACAATTAAGTTCAAAACCACGACCTAAGTAAAACTCTCTCTTGTTCACGTCCTTATTAAGATTCAACATCGAGTATATGATTCAGAAACTAGACAGAATTTGCTTAGACTCACTTGAACTGCAACACTGCCTTGAAGAATTCTCTGCAAACTTTGAAGACGAGGTAATTGATCCCCTTCAGAGCTTCGAGGCTCCTCGAGCTCATTCCTCAATGCGGCTGTTCGAGTTTCAATCATCCCAATAGCATTCTCTACTGGCGAAAACTCAAGGGATTCAGACTTTGTAACCAACAGCCGGTTTACGAGTGCAGGGAAGGATCCTTCCGTTTGTAGGACAGTACGCCTCTTCCATTGGTCTTCCAGCCCGCCTTGGGTCTTTCCATTCTTAGTAAAAGGAGTATCAAACAAAAACCGATCAAAGACACGGGCCCTGACACTACCAGTTGAAAGAGAGAATATCCTCTCCCGTCTACTTCCTAAGTCTTCATCTTCCATGACTGGATCGATGGCTGTAATTTGGAGATAGCAAACTCCAGGCTCCAACTCATCAGCCTTGACTTGCCTGGAATCCAGGGATTATGTGAAGAGTATGATTTCCATCCATCCTTGACTCGTATATATGACTAAGTTTCTCCATTATGTCACCTAGCCTTACATCACGTGGGTTCCCGGTATACATATTCCTTCTTATCCAGCTTCCCGAATTTCTGACCATAGAATCCCACTCTATAGTAAGTGGCATCAGTGAATGGTATAGGGCTTTGTTCTTGCTCGAGAATTGATTCATAGATATTTGTGAGTAATGTATGACATTTAGCCAGTTGTCCATATGCCCGGCGGCATTTATAAACTGGAACAACGAGTTCGAGAATGCTGGCACAGAAATGGTAGAGCTCAGCTTGAGAGAAAAGCTTATTAGCGAGCTGTAAATACTTCACTGCAGAGTCGACTGTGAGTTTTGAAGCACCATAACCCTCTACCTCAGCAGCAGAGGCCTCGGGATTGATTTCACTGTTCACCATAGGGCAAATTTTACGTAGAGCACTTACATGATCTTTGCTCCAAACACCATCATTCCTAGCTACAAGCGCCTATAAAAATTTCAAGTCATTAGCACAAGTCAAATAACACGAACTCGGAATTACTAAAACGTAGCACACTAGTGGAAGAGCAGTTTGTTACCTGCATTACAACACCGGCAACAGCCACTGCACACTCCGCAGCTTCAGCCCAGGATTGCATTTCCTGATGAGCATCACATAAATGTAGTAACCACATTATGTGAAGATCAGGGACAGCAGCAAAAGCCATGGCGAGTTTATAGAAGCTTTCTGCAGCTGCATATCGATCCAGGGTCATTGCAGAGCCCTGTATTTTAATATCACGATTCATGAAATCATTAGTCCAAGGGACATGGAAAATAATCCATTCTGATGTGATAACCAGTAGAATTCATCAAGCGAACCAGATCAAGATAAATGAATATTACGTACTAACTTACCAGTAATGCATGCTCCAGGCTAGCATCAAGCGCCAAGAGAAGATTGTCAGAGAGACGTTTCACATCCGACCACGACCAAAGATTCTCCGAGAACTTTTCTGGAATTGCTGATAAAGCGTCCTCCGCAAGTCCGCATTCTCTCAATAGGTTGGTGCTCTTAGCTTCCTCTGCCATTTCCTCCAAAGAATTTCGAAGGCGCCGAGCCTCACCACTCTCTTCCAACGTTCCATCAGACTTCATCTGAGTCACTTGTACATCAGACATTAACTCCGACAATGTAATAGTCAGCATAACTCTTAGCCTCGCTGTCTGCATAAAGTAGAAAGAGCTCTGCCAAAAAAGGAAAAATATTAACGAGGCCGGAAATGGAACTGAATTAAGCTAAGGTAGGATGGAAAACAACCACAATCTGATGTAAATAAAATAACCTACCCTCACAAGTATCTGAAGCCCAACAACAGCACGTTTCCTGATACTATCATTTCGGAAAACTGCAAGCCGGAGAAGATGGAAGGCAACTTGCTTTAAGAAACGGTCATTCTCCCTAGCCATTAGTGTTGCCCCATGAAGATCAAAGACACCATTGAATACAGTAAAGAAAGCTTTCCAGAAAGCAAGTGGCTGATTTCGGGAGAAGAAGCTCATAATCATGGCTGTAATGCAGTCAAGTTTCCCATAGTCAGTAGCGATGCCATGTGTTGCTGCCATCATGGAAAATTTCTCAGTTATTTCCAAAACCTGGAGACTGACAGTGGCACTCAAATTTTCTTCCCAAAGTTCCTGAAGAGAATATTTGAAGTCATCAGTTGTCTAAACCAGATAAAAATAGAACTTCTAGGGAAAATTAAAAATTTTAACGGAACATTACCAACTTCTGTCTCAATATTGGATGCAATGATTCTCTAAGTGCTTGAGCTGAAGCACCAATCCTAGAGGATTGAGCCTGAGCTAGAGCTTCTCTCAGCGAGTATGGCTGACTAGGGGAGCTCAACTGTGAATTCACTCTCTGCCACAAATAACCAGTCTCAGGTGTTCCCGTTGGCTGCATAAGGTGAAACATAGATCAACAAAAATAATTGCATGTATCTGAAACAGCAAGAATTGAGCTGATGTTCGTAATAATTGAGAAGTCAGTGGTATGGCTAAGGCTGATAGTTGTGCTATCATAGCACAGATTCCATATTACATTCATTGTACACAGGCCAATGATCCTCTCACAATGAAGTAGAAGATAATAAGCAGTAATAAAAAATACTCACTCTGACTTCCTGTCTTGATGCCTCTGATAAGTAATTATTAATTGCAGGTGAGAGTATATCAGAGTACTTGGGGGAAGAAGGTACATCTCCTATAGGACTTCGCGAACTGCTACCCATTAGCATGCCATCAGCTGGTTTTTGTGCTGTAGAAGATACATCAACAAAACTTGCATTCAAAACAACACAAGAAATACATGCACGATATAGCAAACCATATACTCTCAAGTCTACATTGAATGAAACAAAATGCATAGTATTGAGGATACATGCTAAATGTTTTTCATTTTAGACGAGGGTTGATCTAAAATGTAGAGAAGCAGCTATAACCCAAGGCATACCATAAGACACAAAAGGCATATTCCCTCATCATTATGTGCAGATATGAGGAAGAAAATAACCGAGTAAACGCATGGAGAGTTTTCTACCCTCTAGCCATTAGACACGTAGATTTCAACAACAGATAAATCAGACAAGACCACCACTAAGGACTCATCATACAGGCTAAAGAGGAAAAGGACAATAAAAAAAGTAAGAAAGATCAGGGATCATTTAGCACTATTCACTGATATACATGATTGTGTATTAAAGAGGAAAATTCCTTATATCAACCTCAAATAGGACCAGGCTTTCCTCCATGAGCTTGAAGAATAGTCTTGTACGAGCAATACTCTGTTGCCATGCTTTGACGAGGGATGCATCATCAAGATTCCGCACAATTTGCAGTATGACAATCAACACTTCACGCTTTTCAATAGCATTCAAGTTGTAGAACACGGGCATTTCATCTAGAATCTGCATGAATAATTTAATCAAAGAATGAAAGATCTATTTAGTTGATATAACCTAACGAGTTTTCTCCTGTTTCTAAATGCAGTGAAGTGCTATGCCATCTGACTGTTTCTTTAAAGCCACAAACATTTAACATTATAAAATATATAGTTGTCACTAATTAAAAAGACATCGATCAAACTATAAACATGTCGATACAGATATTGTATTCTGACAATAAATATAAGATTTATAATGATTTTTAAAGTGCGTTTCTCCACAAGTTTTTTCCGCAGATGTCACTTTGCAAATACCGAAACCTCACCAAGTTCTACAAGTAGTTAATGTAACGTCAACCAAATTAGCATAATGGGGCTATGTAAGCGCAACAATATTCCGTTAATTTTCGCTAGGAAAATAGAGTTATGCAGGAAAAAATAATAATTTGAAAGCCATAAAGTTTGTAAAATCACCTGGCCAATTAAGGGAAAATAAAGTTGCACAATATATAGTTTATCCTCAGGTTTTTGGTAGCGGGCATCAAACTCATGCTTGCACAAAAGGACTACCAAAATTCTAGCCGCCTGCAAATAAAGAAAACCTTGAGTTACAGTGCCGTAATAATATGCAAGGCAATTCTAACACAAGAAGATCAACTAGCCAAGACTATTCACAAACTGTGAACATCAAAGGAACTTTCATGGATCTACCAACTAAACAAATAAAAAATGAATTTTCACAGACGATAACACAGAACATCTTGTATCAACTAACCTTTGCTCTTTGTGATAAATCATCATGATCCCAAGTAAGAAAGATCTCTTGAATTAAGACAGACGAAAGGTAATTCCTACATCAAAACACATACTCAATCAACCATTTATCTCTTCCCCCCTGACTAAGGAGTTGCAGAAGTTGTTTTTTTTTTTTTTTTGAGGGGGAAACGAACACATAAAACCTAATACCCCCTTGAAAAGAACAAAAGGGCAAGGAGTGGTATGATATTTTCATGGGGGAACGAGCAAAGAGCATAACATTCCCGGTTGGCTAAAGTAAAATAACAAGCAAAAACTAACCAGTACAGTTTTGAAGCGCAAAAAGGTTTCCTTTACCTGTCTGAAGGGTCTCTCCCAGGCATTTCCACAAAAAGATCATGATCACAGATAATCTGTAAGAATATGAGACTTGCAGTCATGTAGGACAGATTGACACACCCCAGAAAACTTGTCCAGGTACAAAGACACCTGCAGCAGAAGCATGAATGATAATGAGATTGAAGGTTGCTACAGGAAAGCAGAGCCACAGGCCAACCAAAACCTATCTTCAATTGCTTTCGCTCTGACAATAACACAATACCAAACTTTAAACAATCTATGTCACAGTTCCAACAACATAAATCTGTCCAGTATTACAGTCAAAAGAAAATGTAGAGTTTAAAGTTGCACAGCAATAAAAACATATACACGTTTATCAGATCAAAAGAGTACTGAAGCTACTCTATCAACCAGCGACGAAATCTTGCTGCATTACCAACCAACTTTGAAGTCACGTCAAGTTCACTGAAATACTGAACAATCTGGAATATGGATGATTCTTCATAACAACTTAGTGCCAATATTGTACACAACACAGTTTTCTCTCAATTCTGCTCTTGGCATTCTCACTTAGCCTTACGTTTAACAACAATATCTTGTCGTAAATTATACTCAACGCTGTAACCCATAGACCCAAACACGCACCATATTAAAGTAGGCCAAGTCTTGATAGTAGTTTTTGAACAATCAATTCACAAACCCAAACACCAGGCCAAGTTTCATCCTATCCTGCTCTGGCAATACTAGTATACAAACAGATTTGAAACAATTACCAAGCAAGAGCCATACCAATTCAAACACTTGTCGAGGTTCAATGATGGATAGAAGATCATAACAAAAGAATGCTAAACTGCTATTTAAGCGTTTTGCCAGGCTTAAACCCTTCTTACAACGCTCATGTACTTCCGTTAGAAGGCAATCATACAATTGCATAATGCATCTGAATACACCCTCTTTCAACTGCATCGGTGGAACAACTTCACCTACCCGCCAAAGAGAACATAAAGAAGTTATCTCAACCTGTTTAATATCGAAGGTAGCACACTAACTTGAAAAGAGCTAAAAAAGGAAAAACTAACTTAAATACAGTAGCTCAAACCCATTTCTAAATTCTACGTCTGCTCAAACAATCTTTGGTAAAGTATTAGAAAGAGACATTTAACACCTTCACCTCAGACACCCTTATGCTACGGTCCCTCCATAGGCAAAAGTATAGGCTAAGTTATACCAGTTGACTAAGGTTAAGGGTGACACCTCAAATGATTAAGAACAAATATATATAACCCAACAATAAATACCTCCACATTTTGGGATCTCTTTTATATGACATATTGATTCATGCAATCTACAACAAGCAAAAGCAATCACAGCAGATTCAGGAAGAAATTTCCAGTCTGTCTGAATGTACCTAATGGAAGACTGTGGTAGAAAAGACGTGCTTGCTCCAATGACATTGATTTGACAATTAACTCAAGGAAAAACCAAGCCATTGCCAAAACATCATCATACACCGGTCCAACACGATAACCTTTTGCCTGGAAATTTGATTTAATATCAGGGATGTGGGGAAAAGTATCAAGATAGTTATGCAAATGATGTAAGCAAACAAGGCTAACAAAAGCACATATCCAAAGACAGTCATTTTAGCAACAATGCTCTGGGGATTATACATACCTTACTTCGAGCCAAACTGCCCCACACGGTGGATAAACCAGGATAAACCGGCGGTTGACGACCCCCAAAGTCATCAAAAGCATAGTCCACATAGTTTACCAAAAAACGATTTCGTTCAGCATCATCAACTGACTCCTGCTGCACCCTACAAATGCCCTCAACTTATCATCATGTGCAAACTTGATGTGAAATTATATGCAAAAAGTTGGAGAAGTTACCCATACTACAGTCATGTTAAATCAAGTGAAGTAGATTCGAAATGTTGTGGCGACAGAAAATGAGTTTGTAGTTTTCGAGCAAAAATGATGGCGACCGAGGTTTTTTTTTTCTTTTTTATCTATTTCAATTTTATAAAATGAATATGAACTTTCAAAAGTAGACACCCAAAGTGAAACCCGATAAAAACGTAGACTATGTATTAAACTCCTTTTCCGACACAAAATTAGGTACAAACAACTAAAACGTACCTAGTCAAGATATTAACCATAGCTCTGAAGGCAGCAACCTAAGGAAACAGGGAAATTGTTCAGAAGCGTATATTACTATATTAGGTAAATTGTAATGCTAGAAGAAGACATAAAGCCAAAAAAATGGTGGCTTGAAAAACTAACTGAAAGATTCAAACACAACCAGAGGAAGAAATTGGTTTCTAACCTGAAGGGTTTCTCCACCATTCCCTATGAGGTGCAGAAGCATGTTAAGAATAGGATGAAGAAACTGAAGCAAAGCAGTGGAATCAACATTCTTTAAACTGTTAATAGCCTGCAAAAACAAAATCACAACCCATGTCATGAAATCTTCTTGCTAAAATATTCTCTGTATGCCTCACTAGTTACGGTACTTATATGTTATTTGACTCAAAATTATCCAGGTGAATCTATTGACATCAGAGATGAAATAAACTAAAAATAGGAAATATTTTCAAGAATTCACGTCTCTCTGTATTTGGAAAATCCAGTATGCTAAAACAACTCTCTATATCTTACTTACAAGATCAATTATAACATGAATAAAATCGAATTGAAGAGCTTACCTCCAGGAGTTCGGAACCCCAGGGTGGGCTTGTCCGAAGAGTGTGTCGATCATATTCAAGGAAAAAATCTCTGACACGCTCATTGATTGGGTACAATGACGAACAGAGCCTTAAACGCAATCTAAAAGCATTCTTTCCATCTTCCAAATAATCCAATCTCTCCTACCAAAAGAAGAAACAAAATACTGCAAAGGTCAGAATATCAAAAGAATTCCATAATAGAATATCAAAGGTTCATAAACATGAGACTTGTTTTTTACCCCGATAATAAACATTTATGATGTTAATGCACAATAGTTCTAGTATCAACAATGTTTGTGCACATATCCCAATGCACTAGACACCAAACACTTGAAAACAACTGGAAAACACTAGCTCCTGTTGATTTGGAGTTTTGGACAAAACAAACTATCAGTAACTAAAAGTGAAAATGTTTCTGATAGAAAGCAAGTATACAAAAAAGTATTAAGGTCTATAAATCCCCCTCAATATTTATTTAAATACTGCAGATACCAACAGGGAAAAGTATTGTTGAGGCTCCAACATACCTTAACAGAATCCTGAAGATAATGGGGAACCAACTCTCTCATAATTGGTAATGTGATTTCTGATTGCAACCTGAGTAGAAACATAGTATTTTTGTGGTTTATCATATTGATGGAAAAAAACAAGTCACCAACACCATAATAGGTGTAAGCTAACATTGACAATGAGGGACAAAAAAGACAGAAGTATTCGACGCAGAACTATGTAAAAGAAAACACACACACACAGAGTAAACATTTGCCAATGCATGAGCTTGAGTAACATTGTTTTACCCTAGATCTATCCCCAATCAAGCAAACAAGAGCAAAAAAAAGGTAAAGTCATAAGAAAGTGGGATTCATCATTATTCAGAACTAAATCAAATCGTAAACATACTGTGCATGCGTAGACAGAGGAAGTGCTGCATATCCTATTACCACCTGAAAAGCAAAAAAGAAAGTTAACTCAATTGATATTAAAATATCAAAGAACACCGACTCTGGAGTGTAGAAAAATGTGAATAGGAATCATAAGTTATTTTGAGAGCGTACTGGTTTTGGTGCCTCCAGTGTTGTTTGAAGATCAACGTGGAAGAAAGTGAACAAAAGATGATGCAGTGGCGTCCATATAGCCGGGAGCGAAACCTAAGCTCATCATGGTAGTAGGCAACCCTAGCCCCAATAGCAACTTGTGTATGAACCCACTTCTGGAGTGGCATGCCTGGCTCTCTAGGATATAATGCCTAATCGTAGTAGTCACACAAAATAACAGTGAGATAATGCATTGCATGAAGAAACAGTTTTTTACATTTACAAAAGATTCAATTTACCTCTAGGGGCTGTCTGCGAATATCTGCATCATCTTTTCTAAGTTCAACTCGCATGAACACATTCTTTTTCCGACTCAAACTAACAGTCAAGGGATAAAACATAGAGGGAATGAAAAAGCTGGAGAAAAGGCTCATTTCTTGTTGTTGTACGAAAGTCAAAGGCTTGAAACTAAAATATAGTAAGAAAGAGAATTAGAATTAGAATATACAAAATATCATCATAATAATGTCACACAGAATTATGTTCTGCGCCATAGTTTCTTCAACAGCCACACTTGGAAATTTGAAACATAGTGATATCCACAACATGTAGTGACTTTTGGAAAGTTGTCACTCGACCAAAATTGAATCACTATCTTTATGTATAAGAACTTAACAAATCAAACCTTTTAATTTACATGAGTAAATTGGCAGGCAATCGCAGAGATAGTGACCAAGAAGTATATCACACGTAATCAAAGCAATAAGATATTAATTGTTAACTTGTTATGATTCACAGAACCCAAACAAAATATAAATATCAAAGAACTACAAGTTTCCAAGGCAGTACAGCTTTGAAAAAGGATAAAAATGACAACTAGATTACATTGACTTAGATATCTCGAATTACAGAGGTGTAAAAGGGATTCCAAACACATTAGGCTTCCCACATTGCAAAATTCAAGACGTAAAATTGTTTAGAATTTCAAAAACAGATTTTAGAAGTTGGTTTTTACTTACATCGTCTGAATTGAGATCAAAATTTCCATGAGTATTTGATGAATTTCCCAAAACTTTCCCATCCCCAGAATTCCAATTAGAGCTGGTACTTGGCAACCCATCAGAACCATTACTAAGGCTCTTAGTGAACATTGAATCCACATTATGGTCCCCCGGGTCAACAGAGTCATTGGTCACACTGCCACTTTCCGACATATTTTCCATGTCGCCTGGGCAAGTTTGATGTTTCTCAATTTCAAGTTTTAGTACACCCTTCAAGAGCTTGTGAACCTTGCGCTTAGGGTCCTGAAATGTGCAAGGAAAAACAAAAGAGAAAAAAGCATTAGAGTGACCTTAATCAAGTATGAATAGGTAAAAAAACAAAAAAGGAACCTACAGTTTTCCAGTCACAATTTCAAAATACACCATGGTGTATAGCATAACTTAGCAAACTATAAGGGAACAGCTAAAGCATCATGGGTTTGGAGGAACAGCAAACAACATGAACTTCCAATGGGACAAGATTCACACTAGTTAGATATGATATCTCACTTGACCACATTAGGTAAAGTTTGCATTTGTCATCAGTTTTTAGCCAAATTCAACACCGAAAATAAAGTGCATGCCGAGTTCCTAAACATAAACCTTCTGACTGGCAGTTTATTGGCTAAACTTAAACATAGTAAATAAGCTGCGTTCGCATCGGTTGAGAAGAGAATATAGCATTTAAATACAGAAGAACAAGAAATATTCAAGCAGGCTCTTTTATAAGGTATTTAGACTGGCCTTGAGAGCAATTAGGTAAACCGTATACATAATCATATCCGTCTAGTCTGGAAGGACTTACAAATGAACCAATCATGGCTACACCGCAGTTTCTGTATTAATGCAATAACGGAAAAACACTGCTATATCTAAATCTAAGTATGAAAAAAAAAAAAACATTTATGTTGAATTATTCAGGTTTGAAAAAAGCTAAACATAGTTTGCAGCATGATGAAAAACATTGAAAGTCAATGTTCAAATGAATTAAGCAAACTCAATCTGTTACCAATAGTATGAGGAGTAAAGCCCCCACTCACCTGAAGTGACTCCTCCGTGTAGCTCTCCTTGACTTTATTTAGGTTTGAAATTTCAACTAAAACTGAGCTTCCACTCGAATAACCCAGTTTCTTGTCTAATGTGATCTTTGCAACAGACTCCACCATGCCATCATGCAAACTTGATCCAGAAATAGAACTTCCAGGAGAAGAATGCCCACCAGATGCTGCAGTAATGCTGTTATCAAATAATGGAACAATAGCCCAGGCGAAGGACTCTCTGTAAGGCATAATTCGAGACCATACTTGCAGTTTCTGTCTTTCTCTCTCGGTCAAGTGAGCCTACATTAGGATAGCCATCCACCATGATTAGAATGACATTTTAAAATACTTTAGTAAATGCACCGGCTACAGAGAATAGTCCCTATAAAATCTAAGACACAATCTCCATTTTAAATAATCATTCAGGGAAACAAACAGAAATATATTGAAAACACATGTTCTGATTGGCCAGGAAAGCCCAGACTAACAGTTAAAACAAAAGAATTTTAAAACTTGGTGTATTGGTCTATTCTTAAAGACATCAAAGTTATCTTGCCTATTTGATACTTGCTAGGGCAAAACAAATGGAAATTTGAAACCGCCAAACAGAAAATATAAATAAATGGTATTCAAGGACATACAGGATTCTTTACGCACGAATATACCGAAGAAGAAACCCCGCCATCCTCGGTGGCAGGGCTTCTCCAATTGTATCAGCAGACAAACAGACGATGATGGAGCATCCAAATAAAATATACCTCGAGGTTCTAAAGAAATTTTTGCCTAGAATGGGAGGAAACAAAACTGTAAGAAAGAGTGCAAACCCAATAATTTTATTTAAATGTATTTAAGAGAAAACGAAGCATATAACCTTTACAGATTACCTCTTGCATCTCGGTGGGTAGCACACGAAAATAGAAATCCTCCGACAACTTTTCTCTTCTTTCTCTATTGTACAAACAAATTGTACCGTAAAATGGCTCTGAAAGAGAAAGCAAAAGACGGAATCAAGCCAGAGATCCCCGAATGCCTTAAACTTGCAACATAGCAACCTAGATAAGAATCCACTAAAAAATGATAAGTCCCTGTCAACAGCAAAACACTAACCGAAAAGTCCAGCATTGAATGATAATGAAGCAACTTTCACAGATATCTTCAATCCACTGAGATAAGCAAGAAACGTTCAGTAAAGGTAAGCAGAAACTGGAAACACTACTATTTTAAGAAATACACAATTTGTACCTACTATACTGAGCCATCGGTGTTTCCGTTACCCTCTGCCCAAATATCATTGATCTCTCATTCTCCCAGTCAAAAGCAGGTTCATATGCAGGAAGTGGCGACTGACCGACATGCTAACCAAAAACAAAAATCAGGAGCTAGAAAATCTACATTGTAGCAAACATAGACATAGTAATGGAAGCGTGGAAGAAATTCATGATTCCCGTGACAGAAGACCAACAAGTGAAATAAGGGGAAAAAACAGTCATACTAGCTTACAACTTAAAAATTCGAATAGTTTCAGAAGAAAAATCCAACCCACCTTTGAAATATCAGATTCATCAATGAATTGCCTCCCTGATGTACTAGGGATGTCATCGTCTGTTATACTATCAGTCTTCCTTTGCCTTACACCAGCAAGGTGCATTTCTGGGTAGGGATTTAAAAAGGAATTCCGCTGTAGTCAGCATGCTAATAGTAAAACTGAGATTGACAACAACAATAAGAAATAAGCAAAGCACAGCAGACCTGTCTCCATATCAGTGTCGGGCCCTTCAAAATTTGGTTCTGGAAAGAAAGAGGCGGGATGCATTCGTAGTGGCCATACTTGTTTTGATCCTTCACCCAGTCTGTGCTATAGCACTGAACCAATTCACTCAGATGTGGCCATTGCTCCAAATTGTCAAGCTGCGTCAAGTAAATAATAATGCAATTACAAGAACATCCCACATTTGGGGTTTCCATTTCCACCCATTAACTTCTTAAATTAACAAAGCTACCAATCCTAGCTTCAGAAATCGAACAGCATTGAGCTCAAACAACTAATTGATAGACCCAAATGTATAAGAAGAAGAAGCTTACAGATGGGTCTGAATTGAGATGAGTTGAAGAGTGTCGAGAGATTCTTCGAAAGCGGTGGGATCCACCGCTGCTATTGTCCATTAACGTGAAATCAGAAATTCCTAAGAAAGGAAACAAAACTCAGCTCGTTAGAATCATCTCAAAGCAAGTAGATCTGAGTAGCTAATGTAACAATGGAGGAAAAGGGGAATACCTCTGACAATGATTATGAAGGCGAGAATTACAAGTTTGAGGATTGAGATTGGGATGTATGTTAGTTAGCTAGTTAATGTAATGTAAATGGAAATGGAAAATGGAAAGTATGAGAAAATGAACAACTCAACCACCATTACCAAGTACCACCATACCAAACCCCACTCTTCTATTCTCTCTCTTTCGTTTCTTTATCTGGCTTGCTTGTGAGCTGTGAGTATGTGCGTGCGTGTAATAAACAGTACAGTACAGAGTGTGACATAGAGAGAAAAGAGAGAGAGAGAGAGAGAGAAGCAAAGAGACGATAGAAGCAACACGAGTCAAGCTGAGTCCAACTCTAACGGAAAGAGAAACTCTATACAGATGTAATGTTGAGAACATTAAGAAGAAATACTTAAAACCCAACAGGCTTAACTCGGTTCAGCCTTTTTCTCCAATAAGGCCTATAATATTGGTACACGGCCCAATTTAAAGGTCTGATTGAAGTAAAATATATATTTTTTTAAAAAAATTTCTGATTATTTCGGTTCACGAGTACAATGATCAAAATCTCACTGATAACAATAATTTCGAATAATATCATTGCCACCATCCAATTCACTACTTTAAAATTTATAGTATTACTGCTATACATCTATATTAAAATATATGATAAATTGAATTTACGTATTATGTATAGCTGTATTTAAAAAAATTGTGAACAAATATATATTTATTAAATAAAAACATTATAATCATCGAGATTTTGATAAGACTAAATATTATACGCATTTAAATTATTATGATTACCATCCTCGTATCCTAAAATTTTAGAATTTACCATTTCCAATTCATGTCCTCCCATTTGTATCTGTATCTGTATCTATCTCCGATTTCAAGTAACATTGCTAGTCTGCTGATCGTTTTTTTAATAACTCAAAGACAAAACTATAAAAATACAGCATTTCGATCCATGGCTCGGTTGCATGCCACATGTATATTGGTCATTGTTCTCTGTTTCGTGCATGACTTCGGCTTAAAATGATCAGTACTCCTACATAGTAAACTCTGGATATTACATTAATTGCAAGTAAAATGAATAGAAGACTCTACTTATAGACTTTTTTCTACTCGTAGTAATTACATTAGACTAGGATTTTTCATTTTTTTGATAATAAAGTACATAGACTAGATTACAAAGTTAGGACTATATACGTAGTAAGCTGATAAAACTTATAGTGACTAATAGTAATTATCCTTTAATATACAGTTATTCAAAGAGGGATAAAAGAAAGTCCTCATCATCTAAACTAAAACTTATATCTATCTTTGTAAATAGTTAATACAAAAGTGCAGGTATTTGATGTCACCTACCCCCAAGTGACAGATGGATGTATAGTATTCTAAAGGAAGAAGAATCTATAACCCTTGAAGAAGAGATATTAGTTACACGACCGTGGCTGATGAGGATATCCGATCGATGAGACCTAAAAATAAAGAAAGAATCTAATGGAAAATTATTCTATTTTAAACTATAAATATCTGCGTGGTAATTAGATATGTAAACACCTATAATTAAGGGAAAATAATGAACTCCGGGATTCATTTAACCTAATTTGAGAAATTAGGAAACGGTAGGGAGGTGATTTGTTATTTTAAATGCTTAACCCTCTGAATGATCTGTTTCTTTGGAGCTTCTGATTTTCAAGCACAATGATTCAATCTGCACTTGATAGTTTTCTCTCGGTGTTCTAAAGTTGCTTTTTCTTTAAGGAGGTTTTCCTTCTCTGTCATCCAATCCTCCCATTTGTTTTCCTTGCTCATGATATCAAGTTTACGCTTCAAATTTGAGACTTCTTTTTCAAGATCATCATTCGCATTTATCTGCCAAAATTACACAATTTAAACTAAATATTGTACTCCTATATTGAACAATAGAAATCAAATTATCCAAATAATAAAGAGTGAGAAAAAAAATTAATCAACTTAATTACAATGTTAATTAACATAAGAATCCACCAAACCAACTAAAAGTCATGACAATATGATATATATATATAGTATGTAATTATATGTAACTTAAAGTCGAATCACTTTACACGAGTCACATTTTCCTCGACTAGGGATATTCAAGCTTTTTTTCTTTAAGATTTTTTAATTGGGATCTTCAACTTTCTCTAAGGAATTCTATTCTCTAGCTATTAATTTATTCTTTTTATAATATATACAAGGAACTAATAAATATGATGAACAGAAGATCTATATTCATTTAGAATCTTACAAATCTATATTGAAGTAGATTATGTTATAAATATTGTGCTATTACTATACCAGTTGAGCTGCTGTTTTAGTTCTAATTAGTAAATTGATGAGCTCCAACATATATATATTAATCTAGATTTTGATTCAAAATATCAATATATATGAATAAATACTTGATCGATACATACTAGGTTGATGTAACATTATTTTATGTCTAGATTTCGAGATAAAATGTAACACCTCTTATATCTGAGATGCAGATATCATAAACAAATATGTAAAAAATAAAATTGGGGGAAGTAAAAGAGTACATACAACTTTGTGCAAAGAGTCTCCACAACTGTATCCTGCACCATTATAGTGTTCCTCAGCTTGGAAACTTGATTTTTGAGTTGTTTTGTCTCAACATCTCTCAACAGTAACCTTTTGTTCATCTTATCGTTTTCGATCTTCAGGATTGCATTCTCAATCCATCAGCCTCTTCTTTTCTTCCTCACGCTTGCTAGAGTCCTCTATCAGCTTTTGTTTACCTTCCTGCATAAATTAATTGAAGCAAGTTTTAAAATGACAAGTTTTTTATTTCCATATATATATAAAACTTTTTCATCTAAATCAATACTCTTTAGGTATTAAAATACATGAATACATGTTTTCCAATTTTAGATTTATCCAAAATTTATATCTATTTTATAATACTTTCAGTCGAGTGCGGTATCTTCTGTCAGCTTCTTTTTCTTGTCCTCTTTTCCATTATCCTGATTAGCAATAATATTGTTTGTGTTGCTAGTACTTGGAGTTCCTGGAATCTCGGTCGAGACGCCCAGGCTGACAGATATCCGTTCCAAAGGACATGGCCTGTGGCGCCATGCTTGCCATCGGTCCTTTACATATATAGATCAAATTGTAGTAATAAAATCATTAGGCAAGAGTAATAAAAAAAATCATCACCACACAACCTTTGATTATAATCGAGTTTGTATTTGATTAACCTGGAAATGCTGGGAAATCGACCATCTCGTTTGAGAGATATATCCTTCGAGCTGAGAGGTTCAAAATGAAAAACAAAATTATAGTAGATTTATGACTTCGAGATGAAACAAAATCAGTACAATTCATTAATTATCCTAAGTTCAAAAAGATTGGATTAATTAAACTAGCTACTATACTCAATTAAATAATTAAATTATACCAGCTTCCTCCAGGTGGAGTTCATTCATAAAGCTGATATCCTCCTCCTCGTCGGCGCCGGTCTTCAAATTCTTGGCCATTTCCTATCAAAATCAAGAAAAACAAATCAACGAGAGTTGATCTGATAGTTCGATCTAGAGAAACATCAAATCCCTTGCATTATTGGCTAATAAGTAAATTAAATTCACAGGCGTTGACCAAAAGAGTTGAATGAAAACTCACCAAGGAAAGGGCGATCGACTGATCAGAGATGGAAACGAGAATAAAATAAAGTGGTCAAGTCCAATCCGATCTTAGAAAGCTCTTGCAGCTGTGCTTGCAACTTATCTGAGATCGACTTGTTTTTTTCCGGTGAGAAACTGGCACATATGCTCTTCACATTATACACAGATTAAATACATTCAAATTAAGGATCTAGAACTATCTACGTCCTTTAAGATTTGCTCGTGTGTGATCGAACGATATCATTAGAAATGTACGAGCACGAAAAGGGCCCTAGCATTCGTTCGCGCGATCATGCGAAATAAAATTCGTTTTTCATTTTATATCACTGTTTTATTCGCGATACGATTATGAATTTCATTTATAAGATAAAGCTTTTTTTTACGTTAATTCCTAATATATCTAGTTTAGACTACTGAAATTCTTAAGATATTAATTTCTCTTATAATCTATATATATATCTCTATAAATTTCTTAATATTCGCTATATAAGAGTTGAACTCTCAACCTTTAAAAAAGAATAAATGATGAATTATTAGACATCCAACGTATATGGTATGATTGGTTACAAGATAAAGATATTTGAGTTTGTCCCTGTTGGTATTTTCATTTTCTTTTTAATGATATATATATAATAGATATTGACACCACGTAAATGTAATTATCTTTATATAATTAAAAATTGGAGGATTATTGGATTATATGCATCTGTAATGGCCATATATAAGTTTTTCACATACATCCACGAAAAAAAGGATAAAATAAGTTCTTGATCGATCCGAACGAATTAAAGTGCATTTGATTGGTAGGTACGTAGTATATATACGTATGTATGTATGTATATATATATGTAGGTGCATGCATGTAAACAAGAGACATTAGATTTTTCGAAAAAATTCACATGGGGATGTATGAGCATGCTCATTTCTGGATACATTATTTATGGCCCTTGAAATCCGGCCATAGATGTCTAATAATGTCTAAAGTATATATATAATCAACAAAATTTTATTTTGTTGTCTTGAGAATCAGTT
>JANIEQ010001068.1:0-25446 GCA_024708375.1 Oxalis stricta | reverse complement strand
ATGATAGTCCGACAAGGGTCTCCTGCTTTTTCAAACTTTGGAAAAGCACTTCTAACCAAGATTTGGATTCTTAGAGAAATCTTCATATGAGCTTACTTGTCCTTGAAAACTCAGTAGTCAATCTGGAAATGAATGAAGTCTCCCCCTCTCCTGTGTCACTGAATCCTCCCAAGTCATCCTTTGAATCTCCCACCCTCGGCCTCAATTGTCCCTCTCCCGATTCCCCCAATCGAATTATCTTCTTTTATTCGTGCGAGTCTTCCAAAGTTCCCCATTTCGGGTCCTTTCATGCTTTAATATCTCCCCTCGTCTCATTCTTGACCTTTCCTCCTTCCTAGCTTCAAAACTTCCCCTGCCTCATTAACGCTCAAATTATTTCTAAGAGAAACTCCTCCCTCATCTATCTCACAAACACATTATCAAAATTTGTCCACCTCAATAGAAAACCGTCTCGGTGTTAAGACCATCCCTGAAATTGGGCCTCCTTCCTTCTTACCCCTTATCCAAGCTGGTTCCAATTATAAATTTAAATTTGCTCCAATTACAAATTTAATTACAAATTTGTTTGGCTTCTTCCTAGGATTCTAACTCAGACATCTTATGCACAATAAGCTGGACACTTTTAATTTGGTAAACTGCTCCAATTATAAATTCTAATTACAAATTTTATTATCAAATCAACATCCGACACATGACGTTTTATTGATAAATAGTAATTTGACACGTGTATTTTAGAACTTTGAATTTAATTAGGTTTCAAGTTACAAATTTAAATCAATGATAATTTTTTCCTATTCTAATTAAGAAATCAAAACACAATAAAAAAATAATTCCTAATAAAATTATAATATATTATATTTTTTACAATTTTCTTATTTAACAATTTTTCTAATTAAAATCCACTATATTTATTTTTCTTATTTCTAATTAAAACAAACATGTTTTTTTTTCTATTCAAATGAGCATATTATTAAAAAAATAATTTCTAATCAAATTATAATATATATTATTTTTTCTAATTTTTTATTAAATTATTATTCCTAATAAAAATTCGCTATATTTTTTCTTATTCTTAATTAAAATGGACATATCTTATTTTTCAAACAATTAATAATTTTTTTAATTAAAATTCATTATATTTTTTTTTCTATTCCTAATTAAAAAAGACATATTTTTTTTTTCATATTCAAAGGACATATTATTAAAAAAATTATTCCTAATCAAAGTATAATAATATATATTATTTTTTCAATTTTTTTATTAAACTATTATTCTTAATAAAAATTCGGTTATATTTTTTTTCTATTTTTAATTAAAATGAATATATTTTATTTTTCAAATAATAAGAACAAGTAAATTGATTAGATGTAATTATAAATTTTATTATGAAATCAAATCTTGATATATATTTTTTATTTTTTTTTATGTTGATTATTTTTTAAAATAAAATAAACTTTTTAATTCTAATAGAATTGTAGATTTTGGAAATAAAATCAAAATAATTATAATTGATATAAAATTAAAATAATTCTCTTTTGATATAATATTTAACATAGATAGCTAATGTACTTTTAGAAGATAATAAAATTTAATACATCCTAAATAAAGTTCACACTCATTACCAAAGAAATTTATTTATTTATTTTTTTAAGTTTTATACAGAATATCAAAAGAAATTTATGAGTTTTGAAAAAGGTATTTTTTCACCATGTTTTCAAGCAGTGTGTATAGGTATTATTAATGAATAGCGTGGCACATATTTTTTCCCAGATATATAGATAAGCTAGATAATTAAATTGTATTTTTATTATCGAGTAGATTGCTTTAATTATTACTCTTAACATCATATGAGAATCATACTTTTACAGGGTAATAACTCCTCCAAGATAAGTGTCTTTCTTTGTGGAAAGAATCTCTCAGTTTTGAAGAAGTTGACTTCATCTGAATGTGTATGATTTGCTTTCTTCTCGTCATCTATACTTATATCCATTTTTTGGCTTGCTGTGAGGGAGGTCCCAACAGTATTTTACTCCATAATTAATTATGTTTTGCTCGAATGTTATACATACCTGCTTAATGTAAATTGATATGCGGGATGACATAAAACCCCAAATGAAAGGTGCTGAAAACTAAGCACTCTATGGATAGTCACTCCAACCCTGAAACAAAAGCCACCAATTAGAAAATGAGAGTTCCATCCATTGCATAAATGATCAAAATGCCACTTCAATCAATTCCACAAGGATAAAATTATGGCTATAAGGCTATAATTCTTAAGAACATACTAACTTTGTCAACATGATATTTCCCTCCTTTTGAATTAGTATCATTTTAATCAAACCTTTGAATCAGTATCATTTTAATCATGCAGGACACCCAAAGTCTGGGGATCTGAGAGATATATCTATTCTATTTATGGTTCTACTACGACATCGTATCGATGATTCACTCCGGGATGTGTACGGTATGTATATTTCTATCCCATTATTATAAAAGTAATTAATTTTATTTTATTTTATTAATGTGAGAAGATTAGTGGTTATATATATGATGAATCTACTTCATTGAGCTCAGTATAAATTTAAAGGGCTTATATAAATAAATAAAATCAAAAACTGAAGCATCACAACGAACTAGCCATGATTTCCCATCCGGTTCCCAATGATTGAACTAGAAAGTACATTATTTTTCTTGCTAGATGGTTTAGAATGAGAGGAGGGGGTGAGAGAGAAGATGGGTGTGATCGTGTGAACGATATAGAGAGAGGTACAATATAGAGGTGGTTATGGCTAAGTAAAAGAAGCGCAAGGTATATACTCTAAATAGGGCTATTAATCTTATAATATATTTTATATGTTATATTGAAATATATCGTTAACATTTAATCTTTCATAAAATAGTTATAGAATATTAAATGACCTACATATCCCTTAATATTATAAAGGAGAGACAATGCCAATTGCTTCTTTCCACAACATGACATGTGTCTCCGCTCATTAAAACACGTCATCGTTTTGCCTATAATGCCCTCGGATGAAAAGATTTTAAAGGTCTTTTTGTCATTTCACATACATGCGTCATAATGTTCTTTTGCCGTAGCTGCCATACGCGCTTTTCACGTGTAATTTTATTTCCTCCTCTCGTTTCTTGCAACCTCACTTCCGATTTGTAAGAAATTCAAACAACAAACTCAAATCAAACAATTCCTCCCAAGTCAAGTGTTTCTAATCATGTAAGGTTATCATAATCACACTTAATTTTCGTGCCTTTTGAACTTCGCCCTTTTGAGAAATCAAGCAATTTCTCTCAAATCTAGCATTTCGATCTCGTAAGGTTATCACAATCATGCTTAATATTTCGTGCCTTTTGAAATCGTCCTCTTGAGATCCATTTTTTTTTCTGCTTCTGATTGGAACACAAGCCGGTCGCACATATCAGTGAAAATGAGCAGGAGAGGAGATGAAATCGACTTTATGAGTATGTGATGAATATTACTGATGAAATCGCCGGTGCTCATGAAATCGGCATTCAGCCCACCGTAATGTGGTTCTATTTTATTCTACTACACTTTAAACCACCTCTATCATTTATATGTTTAGTATTGTTTGTCAATTCAGTAATTTTGTTTACCGGAATGTCCTAATACCAGGATGCATCTGGTTAAATAATCTTTGAGGCTTCTTCAAATCTTGTAGAATAACTCATACTATTGTGGGGCACATAGAAGTAACTAAAAATGGAAAGCTAGGCTTTCCTTCTAAATTCTTAGAAATAAATATAAAAAATACAACTATAGAAAAAATAACTTTAAAAAATGAAAGTTTTTTAAAAGAAAATTACCATATAAAAAGAAAATATTGTCCTGAAAATAAGAAAACATGTAGATGTTGGTTATGTAATGAAGAAGGTCATTATGCAAATAAATGTCCTAATAAAAAGAAAACAGAAAATAAAGAAAAACTTAAAATATTAAATATAGCAATAGAAAAAGACCTAGAACCAATAGAAGATTCAGATTTTGAAATAGAAGAAATATACGAATTAGTATCCGATAATAGTCAATCTGACAATTCAGAAGAAGATTACACATCTTCAGATGAATAAACCTAATCCAAATTGTACATTTATTGAGATAAAATATAAAGAAAAATCTTATGATGCATATATAGATACTGGAGCAACTTTGTGTTTTGCTTCAGCTAAAATCCCATTTCGATGGATAAAATTACAAAAACCACTTGTAATATCAATTGCAGATGGTAGCAAACATCTTATATGAAAAGTATCTTATTTAAATAAAATAAATATAAGAAATTACATATTTATAATGCCATCAATATATCAGCAAGAGTCAGGATTACCTATAATAATAGGAAATAATTTTCTAAGATCATATTATCCATTTTGTCAATACTTGCATCATATAGAACTAACAGCACCATCTTATGAAAATAAAAAAAGTATTGTTATAAAAATACCAATATTAGTAAGATTAAATAAATTACAAATCATTCAAAAACTTAAAGTTATAAACGAAAGATTAGGTATACCTTTAGAATTACAAGAAAAAGTAGAAAAATTATTAGAAGATGTATGTAGTGATAATCCATTAGATCAAATCAAAAATAACAATCAAGAATTGATAGAAATAAGATTAAAAGATCCTAATCAAGAAGTAAATGTAGAAAATAAAATCCCATATTCAAAAATTGATGTAGAAGAATTTACTAAAGAATGTGCTGAACTCTTAGAAAAAGGAATACTAGAAGAATCTACTAGTAGACATGTTGCACCTGCTTTTTATGTAGAAAATCATAATGAAATAAAACGAGAAAAAGAAGAATGGTAATAAATTATACTAAAATGAATGAAGCAACAATAGGAGATGCTTACAAATTACCTAGGAAAGATTATATACTTCAAAAAATTAGAGGAAGTCGTTGGTTTAGTACTTTAGATGCTAAATCGAGATTTTGGCAATTAAGGTTACATGAAAATACTAAACCATTAACAACTTTTACATGTCCTCCCCATAAACATTATCAATGGACAATATTACCATTTGGATTAAAACAAGCACCAGGAATTTATCAAAGATTTATGGATAAAAATTTAAAAGGATTAGAAGAATTTTGCTTAGTATATATAGATGATATATTAATCTATACAAATAATTCGTTAGAAGATCATTATAAAAAATTGAAACTAGTCTTAGAAAAAGTCAAAGAAAAAGGATTAGTTCTAAGTAAAAAGAAAGCAATAATTGCTAGAAATGAAATAGACTATTTAGGACTAACTATATCGAGAAATGGAGAATTAAAATTACAAGATAATGTAATAGAAAAATTAAATAGTTTTCCTTCAAAAATAGAAGATAGAAAACAACTACAAAGGTTCTTAGGATCCTTAAACTACATTTCGGATCAAGGATTTTTTAAGTCCTTAGCCAAAGAAAGAAGACTATTACAAAAGAAATTAAGTACAAAGGTCCTATGGACTTGGAATAATAATGATTCAATACTTATAGACAAGCTGAAAAATGCTTGTAAAAATCTTCCGAAATTATACAATCCACAAAGTGATGACTATCTGATTGTGGAAACGAACGCCTCTCAAGAAACTTGGGCTGGCTGCATGAAAGCAAAAATCAATATACAGATCGAAAAGTCAAATAATAAAGAAGTCGAAAGACTATGCAAATACATATCAGGAACTTTCTCGAAACTGAGCAAAGATATCCTATACATGAAAAAGAGACACTTGCTTGTCTCAAAATACTAAGAAAATGGAGAATCGAACTTCTCACCAAAGAATTCGAACTCCGTACTGACAAGTAAATATCTTACGAGTTTTATCCATTACAAAATAAAAAGCAACTTCAATCAAGGAAGACTAATCAAGTGGCAATTAGAATTGAGACAATTCCAACTATCACAAAATACATAAAATCAGAACAAAACGTCATTGCAGATACTCGACAAGAGAATGGAAGCAATTATCAAAGGAATGATGGATCAAATAGCAATCAAAAGGAAAGAAATCCAAGAAAGACAGAATGAAATAATAGAGAAATAAAGAAATAACTCAACTTGAAGCAACAATTATTCAACTAGGAGGAAATATTCAAGCATCAGAATCACACAAGCAAAAACATCATGGAACCATCCTCATCAACAACAAAATCAACAATTGGATCTTCATCCAAGCCAAACTCGTCATCCATTCCACCAACATTACAGTATGACACTACTAAATCATCCCAAACAAAATTCTATGCAATATTTAATGGACCCATGAAAGGAGTTTATGATCATTGGCACAAAGTTTCTGCTTTTGTCACTGGACAGTCCAATATTCAACATAAGTCATTCACAACCAGAGAAGAGGCCCAAAAAGCCTATGAAGAATACCAAATCCAACAAATCCAAACAGAAACTTCCTACTACAAATCCAAATTACTCTCTTCACCATCATCTTCAACTAGGCATTCAGGAAAAATGACCCCAATAGGTAAAATTCTCAATTCTAGTATTCTTAATATCCCTACTAGAGAAGAAAAATACAAAGCCAAACAACCATCACTTTCATCATTCAATGAGTGTTATTCAATGCTCAGCCATTATTCGAGAAAAAGAAATGAGTCAATACTTTTACCCAATAATCAAAATTAGATTCTAGTTCAAAAGCAAGTATTTCTCTCTGATAGCAAATCCTTTAACACTATATAAATTTCTTATTCATGGCTTTAACTAATCTGAAAATAGAATTACTAATATCATAAAAAATATATCTACAAATGTAAAAATATTCATAACGATAATAGTCTATAGATATAATGAAGGAATATTCAGACCTATCAGCATTCTCAATATGCAAATAAGAACTATGAAGAACTAGAATATGAAAAATATCGTATTTTATATTAATAATAAGATTCATATAAGAAGATAGAAGAAAATATGGATATATTAACCCATATAGATATAATTAAACTATATATATGATACTAATATGTATTATGATATTGAAGAAGATAATAATGCAGATTGGTCAGACCAATCTATTTAGATTGTATTAAGCATTTGTACCCTTATATTGTTAATAAAAATCTATTTTAATATTAAGATTCTTTCTATCAGTTAATCATTCGAAATTCTAATCCGCGTTAAAAATTTGGTATCGGAGCTAGCAAAGAAAATAATGAATTATATTGAAAATATAACACAAGGAATATATTTAATGAATATGAGAAAAAATAGTCCAGATCTTATTAGTTTAATCAATCATTGCGAAGACAAAATAGCCGAATGTCATAACGATCTTATAATTATCAGAAATCTAGATCCAGGAAATATTGGAATCTTAAATGATATGCGTTTAGAAATATCACATAAAATTGACCTTTATTGTGTCATGCTAGAACAACTTAGACTTTATAATAGATAAAAAATGGAAAAATGAGTAGCTTCGACATCATCATCAATTAATACTATAGACTATTTAGATTTACAAGAAGAAAAATGTATCTTCAAAAGAGATATCTTAGTTAACAAAAATATAATCAAGAAAATTAAAAAGAAGAATTAAATTTAAAAGAAGGACAAGATATAAAAAATTCATATTTAAGAAATCTTCTAAGTAGAAAAAATATACTTTATTTTGGAAAAATTACTGCTGAATATCCAATAGAAATTTCAACTACAATTGGAGAAACAAGTATACCTATTATAAATGGTAGTGAAATTAAAGAAAAAATTGATAAACTAAACATAAAACAAGAAGAAAAAGATAAAATTGGTTATATTCATATATCAACTGTTCAGATCTTAATAAAATCAACATTTATGGAAGGAATAAATTCACCAATAAGATTAGCAATTTGTGATGATAGAATTCAAGATCCACGAGATAGAATAATAGGAATAGTAAATGAAAATTTAGCATATACAAAATTAAAATTTAATGTATCACTACAATTAGGAATACCTTTATGTACGAAAAATTTAGATAGATCATTAATAATAGCATATAAATTTTACAGAGATAATTTAATGGCAAAAGAAGACTATCCATTCACAATAACTTATGAAATAGGATATGCCTTATCAAATAGTCACCATAGTATACAATTTAAAGATAAAGATAAAATTTATTTAGAAGATCTATTTGGCGTCACAGCAAAAGTAGGAACAATAAAAACAACACCAATAAGTTCGATACCTAGAATAGATAATACAATGATAAAAGAACAAATATTTCGTAGGCCAAGTATGAAATTAATTAGAGATAATATTAATTACATAACAGAAGAGGAACCATCGTCTTCTAAAAATAATGATATACAAAAAGAATTATCAAAATTAAATAATCATCTATTAACAATAGAATCTAAATTAAAAAATATTATAAGGACTAAACTTTAAATTTATAAAATTTATAAGGATTAAGATATATTAATAAGTAAAAAAAAATAATAAAAAGACAAAATATATAATAATAATTTAATAAAAAACTAATTAATTAGTTATGAAGAAAGCAAAATCGAGTGTTGGAAACTCGATCTTCCTATACGATGTTCACATTTTAGGGTTCGTCTCTCCCTTACCCTCTCGTAATTCAAACCCAGAAATTCCAATATAACAAATACAAGAATACACTCAAATTTTACCCGCTTAAAATTCTACCTTGGTAGAATCGAACAGAGAGATAGTGAAAACCAAGATTTAAGTTCACATAGAAAAAGAAATTCAACATCAAAATCGACATAAAACAAGAGCGACCCAAACTAACCGATTTTTTTTCGGTCACCAAGCCAAGTCCGATCAAGCTTTAAACTATGGAAATTGAGGAGAGCTAAATCCTTTACCTCGAAGCGGCAGACGAGCTATCGTGAAAGAGAGCTCCGATGAGCTTTGGCCAACACAACCTGAACGCAATCGAGGTTGGAATTGACGCAGACGACGTGCGCACGAGGAAAGTAAGCCATCTTCATCGTCGTCGACGCACGAAAGGACGAAACCTTTGCCACATCGCCACCGCACTTAGAAGCTTCAAGTAAGTTTTCCCGTCGATTTGCCTACCCAATCAAACCGATTTTTATGTAACAACACTTAGAATTAACCTAGGAACAACATATTAAAATATTAGAGAGAGATGAGATTAATGAAATCCGGCGACTCAAGAGCGTTTAGAGAGAGACGAGTAGTCGAGGGGAGAGAGATGAAATTTGATAATGACCGAACCGATTCGGTTCATGATATATTTCTTCACCTAAATTCTGCTCGCGCCCACGAATCCAACAAATAATTTGTTATTCTGGTGAACGTTTAGGCAGCAATGCATCCAAGTGATAATCCGTCATAAGCGCGCTTTTTTTTTTTAATGAAAAAGAAGAAAACCGGCGAAGGAGATTTTGGGTGGAAAAATGGAATTTACTATATTTTACCCATAAATAGAAAATGGGCTGAATTTGGGGCTCAACTCTTTTATTTACAACAATGGCATATTTGAAAGAATATCGAATAGGGTTTTATTCACATCTCTTTTCTCATTCGTCACTCGGTTTAGAACGGAGCTCTCCTCTTGCCGCATGGTGACGTCATTAGTAATTCTCGTGATAGTTGTGTTTGTTAATTTTTAGACCTGAGTATGTCATAATTCTTACATAAAGATATTGTTTTGTTTTGACATATTCAAACGTCATCCTTAACCGGATGATTATAAAGATTATGTTCGGATATAATGTGACTTATGCGGAGGGAATGTTTATGCAAGATGGGATTTGTTCCTCTCAATAGAGAGAGATATCTATTAGGCCTCTCGATGAAGTGGACCGAGGAAATGCATGGCCATGCGAATTAACTAATAAAGTATTAGTAGTGTTATTCAACTTGTCGAGTTAACTTAGGGATTGAGAAAATAATATTTGGACTATATATGGTTAACATTCAACATGCCCTATGTGCAAATATGATATCGTGTAACAAAGGGATTATAACATGAGCTATCAAATAGGTTAACTAGAGATTCAAGTTTTACGTTTATTTGGATGATTATAATATCTTGCTAGAGACCAATCATATCGGTTAGGCCAACATGATATGGGACCTAGAGCAAGTGGGAGATTGTTAGAATTTATGCTCTAAAAACGATATTATATTGGGCCTGCGACTAAATAAATTGTAGCCTATTGGGTCGCACAATAGATTGTCATGAATGGGGTATGATTAATTGGGATGACCTAAAATCGGGTACAATACTATAAATACTAGTGTTAACCGAAATTAGGATTTGATGTGTGTCGGACATAAGAGTTCTATGAGGGTAATACAACCACCCAAAATCCTAGTTACGCAGAACTAGCATTCTGCTACTCTTTCGTGCAATCGAGTGTGTGAGTAAATAGAGAGGCAAGGTTCGACTGTCGAGTGGAGTCTAATCATCACACAAAAAAAATAAGATAATCTAAGGAGGACACTTTTGAGAAAAACTATCAGATTCGCGTAATTATTCTTTGTAATATCGTGACTATGTCGAATCAAATGTTCCTGAATTTATTTTATGCGATTGATATATATTTCAGCTGCTTATATGATTATGTTTGATGATTGAATTGCAAGTTAATTCCCTTCAAAAGAAGGACTGAACTATGCAGACTCATAGCCGCTGCGTACATAAATCTAGTCGAGGCCAACGATGGTTTGTGGCTGATCTCGTCGCTTTATTTTCCTTTGTTCTTCGTGTGTGGGTTTGTTTACGTCTGCGTCTTATTTCATTCTCTGAATTTCGAAATTTTGTTTCCTGGAGTAACTTATCATCTACGTGATCGAAAATGAAAATAGCTAACATGAACAGTCTTTAGGATCAAATATTCTTTTGTTATTAATCTTCAGTTTAAATCTTACTCGGTCTCTTGCTTTGAAGTGTTATTATAATCCAATTTATTTATGTTGATTCTATTACATGTTGTCGGCTAGTTCTTGCTGTACTTTCTAGAAGATATAATTCCATTTTGTTTATCAATTCTTGTGCTTTGTTGCCATCTTTCAATTGTTTAACAACACTTGATGAAGTTTGCAATCAATATTTTCCATCAAACCATCCTTTATGTAGCTGATGATAGTTAATATAATCAAAACCATCCTTTATGTAGCCGATGATAGATTAACTATGGCTATTGTATTTTACTGTTCAATTCTAATGTATATGGTTTCTTTCATTTTAGATCACTACAATTAGACTAATGGCAATGTCAATACAAGTTGTAGCAATAATCTGGCATCCACTCCCACAAAAATATTTGGATTGTGATAGTCTTACATCATGAGTACAATACAATAATACATTGGTAGGAAATGTTTTTTTAGATTAGGTGATGGTCTTTGATAAATCTCAAATTTCAATTTTCGGTTCAGGGGTCAGGAATCTTGTTAATAAACCCTTTTAGTATATTTATTTGGCGATGTAAACGGTGACAGGTAGCCACTCACTTTTATAGCACATTATAGACAACAGCCGGCCCGTAATAATAATAAAAAGATTGTTAGGTAATATTAAATTGCCAAAGTTGTTTCTTTTCAGCAACACTACCAATCTGTTTTGTATTATAACCTTTACCTGCCATGTGACTTGTGTTAAGGATCTTCATCGTCTTTGCAACGATTCTACATTACTAGCGGTCAGGGAGAAGTACAGACAGTCTGCACAAGGTAGGTATGTGTGGTAAAATCTCACCAAGTATATTAATGTACTTTTAATAACAAAGTCTTAACTGACTCTTTTGCAAATACAAAAATACAGCAACATTCAATACCACCGGATTTTCTTAAAAAACTCAATTCTCTAGTAATATTCATTCCAAGCTATTCTTCTTTCGACAATATTGTCTGTCACGTGACATGACAATGGAGATCACTCAACTCCCTTTGTTTCCAGCAGCAGCGGCTACTTTTTAGGCAGTGTGTTCCTAATAGTTCCAGAGTTAGAGGTACTACATTTTCGGTCCCTAAGATTTTTTTCCATTTATAATTTTGTAGGGTCTTTTCTCGAGTGCTCAAATTTTATTGTCAAATCAAAATGTGAACAACAAGGCTGCATAAATGATTCAGAATATCCTACAAGTTTTTAGTCAAAATAACAAATTTCATGTAACGGGTGTAATCAACAAGGCTGCCTAAAGTGATTTTGTTCTACTTAACACATTAAAAAGTTACACCGGCATTGAATAACTTTCCTTCGATAATGAGGTGGCAGGGTCATATATGTCGAGATCCACATTATATAGATCTGTAGTTTCCAACGTCAACTAGGATACCATATTTACAAGTAGACGACAACTTTACCTTGAAGGATCTAAGTCTCGGAGCGAAACAATGATTTTTGGATATTCCTCATTTGTCCTTGAAAAACTATCAAATTGGACGGTTGACGGTTCAATTTTACTAATCGAGGAAAAGATATCATAAAAGATCAAAACCATGAGGTATACGCAAGCTACTGATTTCAACATCCTCCAAATTAATAAAACCTTACAATAAATCAAGGCATGTATAATTTATGTGCTTCCTCTCGTCCTCCCGGAGCAAGTCAATTTCCAAGAGTTTCAAATACATCAAACAAGGGAATAAATTCACCCTATTTTGATAAATCACTACTAGATATGCTAAACCCTTTGTCATGTGATCTATATCCCAAAATTTGTCTAATTCAAAGACCTCTAAGTTAGAACATCCTGACAAAATACTTGCTAAAGGGTTAGAGCTACAATGAACCTCATCATCAATGCCAAAGGAAACCTCGCACTAAATCCTTAAACAAATAGAGGTTTAAACATGATAAGGGAACAACAAGGAATGGCGTATTGAGACTCGTTAAGGATTTGTTAGTTAGAAGACAGCTTGGAACATTATAATAGTCAATAATAGATGGAAAAGAGTCGGGGATAATATAGAAGTTGTCGTCTCGAACCTGTCGGCACATTAGCATGGCGCATGAGCCTAGTCGAAGGGATGACGCCGATTAGACGTAACCGTTATGAAGGAGAAAGTCGAAGTTTTCTAGGGTGGAAGCCTTGCAACCCTTGAGAACTTTATGAATAAAAGTATTGAAAGAAGGGTTGAAAGGAATTGTCTGGAATGTGCCACCACTTTGACGAGAGACATTGGTCTGGACTGCGTCCTCCAGGATAGACAAAGCTCAAAATGTGAAGGATTATTTCATAAGGTAGTTTTCTCAGCCTGTCTTCATCACCTCACCCTTTTCTTTTCGTCTTCTTACCCATTCTTTTCGCAAAACCAGTAGAGTGTGAGAGATTATGTAATTATTTTTCAAATCAATCACATCATAATTTCGTCTCCTTTATTCTTCCATCTTCTATATCTTAGCTTCCACACTATAATTTCAATAGTTGATGAGATTGATTTTAAAAGTAAACTCATAATCTCTCATGCTCTACTTGGTTTTGCGAAAAAGAATGGCTAAGAAGACGAAAGTAAAGAATCAGGTGACACGGACATGCTTAGCAAACTACCCTATGAAATAACCCTTCACATTTTTAGCGTCGACCATGTGGAGGGACGCTTGTCAAAGTGGTGGCTCAAAGTGTGGACAAATCTACCTTCCTTAAATATCTTAAATAGATCATTTCATGTATCCTCTTTCAATTATTTTATTCCTAATTTCCTTAAGGCCACAAGGCTTCCATTGTCCACAATTTCGACTTTCTTCTTCAAGACGATTACCAATATAGTTTGAAAAAATCGGTGCCGTCTCTTCTGACTAGGCTCCTGCGCTATGCAATGTGCCGACAGCTCGAGACGTTAACTTTTATATTATCTCCGAGTAATATTTTCTATCTATTATTGACTATTATAATGTTTCGAGTTGTCTTCTAACTAGAAAATCTTCAACGAGTCTCAATATGTCATTTGTTGTCGTTCCCTTATCATGTTTAAACCTCCTTTGTTTAAAGATTTAGTGTCTTCGGGAGGTTCCCTTTGACAATGATTATGACGTTCGCCGTAGCCCTTTAATGAGTATTTTATCAGGATGTTCTAACTTAGAGGTCCTTGAATTCGATAGATGCTAGGATATATATGACAATGACCTAGGGTTTAGCATGTGTAGTGATAATACTCAAAATAGTATGAATATATTCTCTTGTTTGAAGTATTTGAAACTCTAGGAAATCGACTTGCGAGTTGGAGGACGAGAGGAGGCACACAAATTATACGTGCCTTGATTTATTGTCAAGTTTTATTAGTTTGGAGGATGTTGAAATCAGTGACTTGCATATACCTCATGGTTTTGATAATTTTATGATATGTTGTCCTCGATTGATAGAATTGTAATCGTCGACCTTCCAAATTTTGGTAGTTTTCCAAGGACGGATGAGGAATATCCAAAAATCATTATTTTCGTTCCGAGACTTAGATCCTTCAAGATAAAGTTGTAGTTCCTTGTAAGTATGGTATGCTAGTCAACATTAGAAACACTACTACATATCTACGTAGTCGGGATGTTGACATATATGACCCCGACACCTTCTCATTGTCGGGGGAAAGTAATTAAATGTTGAGTGCAACTTTTGAACGGGTTAAGTAGGAAAAAAATCACTTCAGGTAACTCTTCGTACAATCAAGGTACATATATTGCGATGCATGGACTTTAATAAATATAAACATATCTTTATTTATAACATTTCATATTATATGTATGTTACGAGTATCATATCAAACACATAGTCGATATTTTAGCAGAGATATATAATGGTGAGGTTGCAATTTATTTTGTTGATTTGTACAATAAGTAAAGATGAAAGACTAAGTTATAGATTACATAAAATCTTGAGGACTTCGTAATTTATATATGTTATTAAGAGGATTTACACTGAAGACACTTCAATCCTCAGTAATATTGTAACACATTTTTTTCTAATGTTTATGCAAAAGTTATCGTACAAAAAATATTTGTGAACTGGAGTGATAGGCCCTTGACCTAGCCGGGTTTCGGCTAATGGTTTTGCTCTATGCTACATTCCATTAGCTAATCGACACGATTGGAAGTTATTTTGGATACTTGAAGTGGTGTCTATATATGTTGATTTTTTTTCCTTTGATTGCTATGTTTACATATATCTATTGCGCATGTGGTGAGAAGGACAGTGCCACATGCTTCTACTCTTGATGTTTAGATGATCTAAAAGCAGCTTCGAAGAAGAAATTATTGTATTCTTTTCACTATGCTGCAACGTCCACTAAAAACGCGTGTTGGGATAGATCTCAAATTTTAGGATGCATTGATAGGATATAGTAGCTTTTTTCAACGGACTAGTTTGGTTTTGATAAGTCTAAATATTAATTGATCTAAATATTGTTCTAGGAATTGTATATTAGATGAATTATCATAGTAAATAATATTATGACTAAGATTTCGAGTAACTTGATATGTTACATTGTTCCATCACTCAATAATATTAAAAATTAAATTTAACAAATACAAAACTCTTTAAAAGTATTTTTAGAAAAATGTTACCTAACCAAAACTTCTTTCATAATCCTTTACATCATGGCTACTTTCAACCACATAAACGAAAAGAAAGTAAATCCAAACTCACCCTTTAAAATCACATGATATCTATTGTTCAAAGTCATGTTGCAATCAACCATTTATAACATTACCCATCTTAATTTCCATCCAAAAGCTCATGACCATGCCCTTATGATGCCTTCTTTCTTGTGTCGTTTGTCTTTGTATCTACAACATCTTCAACTATATAAACACCAAAATGAAATTAAATGAGACATAATAGTTGGATTAACTAAAACAGTAGTGAAAAAAGATCAAAAGCTACTGAGTCAAATTGATGACGGATGTTAGCTCACCAGTGCATTAGGGGAAGATATAACGGAGGTTGAAATAAATGCATTTGTGTCTTGTGATTTAATAAAATAGGTAGTTGATTTATTTTTTGGTTTCTAAATTTTATAAATGATCGTATATATGCACTTAAATTTGATATTAATTTTTAGAGCATGCATGGTGCAGGTTCTTTCTCATTTTAGTGATAAGATACAAAAATGAGATTTCTCCTTTTCACAATTTGGAATTTATGAATGTGGAAGTAAAAAATGGGTAAGAAGAAGAATATAGGAAATTGCATCTATTGTCTCAAGTGATTCATTACTTCCATATTGCATCTCCTCACTTCGGGGACATATATGTTATATTTGCATAAAAATGGAGGAATTAAGATCGATGTTGTTCTTGCCTTCAAGAGGAGGTGGCATGTTGTTCAGGTGGAGGTTAGCCATTGCTCTAGGTTGTTCGTGATGAGTGGAAGTGATTGCAATTTTTCTATATTTATTTTTAACTTTTTTTTTCAGGATCTTTCCAATTATCGTCGATTTCTATTGTGAAAAAAAAAACCTAGGATATATTAAATCCTAGTAGAAAAATTAAGAATTTAGAAAAACTTAGGATATATTAAATCAATTATAGTCAGTTTATGCCGATCACAATTCATTCGGACATTGAATCTACATTTTATTTGACAACAAAATTTGAGCACCTTAGAATAGATCCTACGATATAAATGGAAAAAAGTCTTAGGGACTAGGAGTGTGTACCTCTAACTTTAAAACCAACAGGAACACACTTCCTAATAAGTAGCACGATACTATTAAAAATAAAGGGAGTTGAGTGATCTCCATTGTCATGTCACGTGACGGACAACATTATCAAGAAGAAGAGTTTGGAATGAATATTTCTAGAGAATTTTCATTGTGAAACAACTCCAATGGTATTGAATGTTTTTATACTGGCAAAAGAATCCGTTGTTATTAAAAATAGAGTTATATAAGTGCTTTCGCTTATGATCCATTCAAAATAAATGAGAAAGAATATGACACAATTGTTAACATATTTTTATATATGTAATTAATAGTGCTAAAATATTATATATTCATTTTTTTTTTGAAAAAAAAATCACATCTTATCTTTTAAGTCTATATATGGAGAGAGTAAAGTTTACTATACACAAAATGCTTTCATATTGAAAGGTCTTCTATGATTATCTAGTTGACTATATAAGTTTAGTAAAAGATAAGATAAGACTTTTAAAATATATTTTTCTAAACAAAAATAATTTATAGAAAAATAATACATAGAAAAATTCCTTTGAAAATATATTTTTAAAGTATAATTTTCATGTTGGGCACTCTCTTATATTTTGGATCTAAATTATGAGATATTGATAACATTTCGTGGTGTGAATGTTATGTAGGGTACAATATTTTTATATGTAGTGCACAAATATTTTTGCTTATGATCCAACCTAAATGAATGAAAAATAATATTAAATATTTGTTAACATATTTTTATATATGGGATTAATATGCTAAATATATATATATATATGTTAAAAAATTATATGTTATCTTTTATGTCTATCTATGTAGAGTAATGTTTATTATTCATAAAATACTTTTGTATAGAAAGGTCGTGTCTAATTAGCTAGTTGAATATATAAATATAGTAAAATTATCTATGATTTTAAAATATATTTTTCAAAAAAATTATTATTTCTAGAATGTTAAATCTATATGTGTAAATTCTTTTTTTTTTTCTTAAGTTAAAAATAAATAATAGATTTCAAATTATTGATTCCATATATAAAAAATTTCTTAACAAGTATATTTTCCATTCACATATGTTTACTAATGGAATCCATGCTCAAAACATCCCCTATATAAGGGCGTACATTGCAGAACAAATACATGACAAAATCTCATCTATGTCCCCAATTTTTTAGATCCAACATACTACGTACTATCAACAAATTATATTATAGCCTTTGATGATTATGGTTGAAGATGAGTTTTGATCGGTTAACGATTTGCTAGAAAATTATGATGCTAAAATACTTTTTGTCATGATTTTCTAGTAAATCGTTAATCCGATTAAAACTCAAGTTCATATGAAAAAAATAAATTTTGGAAGATGTGTTTTGATCGATTAACAATTTACTATAAAATTTATGATGTCAATATATCTATATATTTTTTATCCTAATTTTCTGATAAATTGGTTATCCGATTTAAACTCAAGTTCATATGAGAAAAGTGATTTTTTAAAGATGAGTTTTGATCGGTCAACAATTTTCTAGAAAACTATGAAGCCAAATTATATATATATTATGATTTTCTGTAAATTGTTAATACGATTAAAACCCAACTTTATATTTTATAAGCAATTTTTTGGAAGCTTTTATATTAAAAATTTAAATTTTGATTTTGCATTAGAAATTACTCAAATGTTCTACTGTTAAGATGTTTATGGAACCTTATTATGTTCTTTTTATATTGATGGTGATTAGAATGACACATCTTGGTTCGTACTGAGGACTAAGGTTGTCATAAGTTTAGTGTATATTATATATATAATATAAGTGTTCACTTACTTGTTAATTGCTAGCTTTTGTACTCGATCGGTAGCTTTAATTTGTAGTTGTAGTTAACTAGAGGTATTTTTATGGCGATACATAATTTTATTTTTATTTTTTAGTTTCCTATTATCAAACTCTTGTTTGGGGGTGAATTTTTACTAGATTTTCTAAACTTCAAATTTGACATGTTGTTAAGAATGGGCGATGTTTGTAAATACACAGATTGTTTATGCCATAATTTAGTTTGTGATCAAGTGATGGCTAGTAATAATTTGTTATGATCTTCGAGATGTATGTGTACCTAGTAAATAATGAACTAGGGTATTTGGAGTTTTCTATGTTAATTTTTTCTCCATCGCTAAAAGGTTTGCTAGATTCAAAGAAATCCATCATGCACGAGAACGATAAATTGTTTTTGCCTTCCATGTTGCAATTATTTAAAGATGTCTATAATTTTATGGTTTTTCTTCATGTTGAAATATTTACCACGGTTTTAAAACCGTGGCAGTATTATATACGATATATTCGAGCCATAGAATTGTGATCCCGATTATCGAAGCCACATTCGTTTCACATTTTTTCGTAGATCAATTCTATCAAAAATAAATTCATAACTATTAAATCCAAAGCATAATTTAATAGGAAAAATAAAAATAAAAATAAAATAATTTACATATCATTAATTAATACCTTAATGTAAATCTTATCACAAAAGGGTAATCACAAAATGTACAATCACATGGAGTGCAAGCTAGTAAACCTTATCATGCACAAAAGGTTAATCCATACATTTTTAGCTCACAAATTAAGATCAATTGCCAATCCTCGTACCTGCAAAAACAAAAAAAATTAGCTAGATATGTGATTTCCAAGTAGAAGCTACAAACTAGCTAGTAAAGCTTATCACAAAATCGAAATCCAGTATCATGCCTTATGCAAATTATGTAAAACAATTAATCTTAGCAGACTTGTGTCTTTAATCGACTAGATAACAATTCAACAATAATACTTATACAAGCTATATGCTATATGATTTCGAATTTGCATATAGAGTAATCAAATTTTTAATATATAATACTCATCCAATTGCATCTTTTTCTCCCCCGATCATCTTGAATATTGGTCGCAAGCTTGAGAATTACTTGTACTGGCTTCATTCCCTACCTTCTTCATCGGGTACCAAACAACATAGTCTTCTATAGAGCACACACATGTATATATATATATTTATTAAGCAAAATTTAGAATATAATTAATATGTATAGCCATGCATCACCATACATACAATGTTCGGGCATCCAAACTCTGCTATGTACTCGTGGACGATCCATGTGGATTGAGTCTCCGATTTGGGTTTGCATTTGGATTTAGATATAAATTTGGTACTTTTGGAAGAAATTCTAGGTGAATGGTAAGACAATATCTTTCTTACACCTGTAACACCTTCTCGAGTTGTGAAATTTTTATATTTACTAGTGACTTTCCAATAACCTTCAGGGATAGTCCTTTTAATACTGACACGACGTTTTTCATCTTTTTACAGTGACAAAAGAAGAACCGGTGGTTCTCCAAACGATGTTTCAACTGAAAGACCTGTAAATATATACATATTTAAGAAGAAAATAATGAATTAATGCAAAACTAATCCAAAAATGATCATCAAATACATAAATAGAAAAAAATTATTGAGTCACTAACCAGTTAAATCTCACTGTTCAAGCTTGTTAAAATCTTCATTGGTGACGATTGTTTGGTCGAGCTCATTCAAATGGTCCCCGATGACTTTATTTCTTAGGTAGTGATCTATCAACTCGTCAATGGTTGGACATAATCTTAGGCCAAGTTTGCGTGTCACATTTTAACTTAGCGAATTTTAAAAAATATACGCCACGATTTTTTTGTTCAAACGCCATGGTTTTTTGAAAATTTACGCCACGATTTTATTCAGTTTCTCCACGGTTTTTAACCCGTGGCCATATGTCTGCACAACAAAAATCGATCCAGTTTCTATCTCGAAGCCAACCTACATTAGATTATCCTTCACATGCGTAGACAATTTGATTTCAATACCAATAATAAAATATCATAAAGGAACACAAATCCAGAACATAAATCCGAAATTCAGAACACAATTTCAAATCTTTTCATTACATTAAAAGACAATTGAGATCTTCTTTCAATATACCAATATTATTGATAGTTACATAAGATAAAAAAGTTTATTTGGGGGTAATAGAAAAATAGTTGATGACTATTGATGGTTACAAAAATTACATGTAGTTCATCATTATATTTCTTCATCGTTTATTTGACAATTCTTGGATCTTGCTTCATTATATTTCTTTATCGTTTCTTTGGTAATTTTGGGCTCTTCCTTCATTATGTATCTTCAATCATTTCTTTTGACAAGTCTTGGAAGAAACTAATGTATCAGAAACTTCGATACATCTTTTTTCGGCTGAAAGCTTGTTTTTTTGGTGGAGAACCAAAGTTACACTCCACCAAAGTTAGTCTTCATTTTCTCAGAATTTGGGTTGCTTCCTTTAGACTCTGTGACCAGGATTTCTTCTACTCATTCCTTCCATCCTTTTATTTCAAAGGACACTTGAAAATCATGTGTGGGCATCAAGGTGAGAACTTACAGAGTTGATTTAAGACCTCCTCTTGATCCCATTCATCCTTTTGTTAGAAGACGGAGTAGTTGAACTCATCGGTCCTTAACAAGAAAGGGATCAATGTGTATAATTGACCTCTTCTAGATGTCAAGAACCTGAACACTAGTGTAGAAAAAGACATACGAACGGTGTGGGCTAGTTACAATCGAGCGAAGTATTGGCGTACATTTGGCCACCGACAACAAAGAAGCGATGACGTAGGATGCAAAATTTCTCGATTAGGCCAATTACGCGAAGGAAGATATTGGGATGAGTGATAAAAAACATAAGGATCGGAATGGAGTAGTGGCGTACATTTGGAAACATCACACAATTCTATTGACTCGTAATGTGAAGTACCGTAAAGTGGGATGATGTCTCCAAATATACGCTGATACTTCACTTGACCTCTGCATCCTTTAATACCCATCGCCATACATTCTCTTAGCATAATTGACCTATTCGGTCCGATACTCCCACGTCATCGTTGCTTTTGCATGGGTGCAATGACGGAACAATGACGAAAAATCAGTGTCAAGATATGTGATCATTAGAGATAAAATCCAATTAAAACATTATAATGAAATTAAGAAAGCGAGGTATTAATCACTTACCAAATATGATACAATTTAGTTAGCTTCAGCTGTAAATACAATCCCAAAACTAGTTGGATAGCTAGCTCTTGAACGATCTAACGGTTTTAACAACGATTATTGACCTTAGTAAATAGCGAGTGCATGGCTGCGATGACGAGAAAAATGCGAAGGTCAAATATCCAGAATATTGGTCTGCCAAAGTCACACAGAGTCAAATATCCACCATCTTTACACTTAAAGCACCGATATGGCATCTCTGAACTCTATGACTATTTGGGGTAACGGGCAAGGAGTAGGCTTGCCTCTGTGGAAAAGTTGATAGAGGGCTCAATGTACCTTACCCAAATGTCTCTTCATATAATGGGTATTTGGGGTAACTATGAATGTGTTGATGACTATTAGATCCAACCTTTGGATCAATTTTTCGATCAACTCTATGTCCATCCCTTTTCCCTATTTTACCCTACCTGAATGCCTTAACTCAAATAGATTTCAAATTATTGATTCCATATAAAAAAATTTCTTAACAAGTATATTTTCCATTCACATATGTTTACAATAGAAATCCATATTCAAAATATCCCCTATGTAAGGGCGTACATTGCTTGAACAAATACATGACAAAATCTCATTTATGTTCCAAATTTTTTAGATCAAACATACTACGAACTATCAACAAATTATATTATAGCCTTTGATGATTATGGTTAATGATAAGTTTTGACCGGTTAATGATTTGCTAGAAAATTATGATGCTAAAATACTTTTTTGTCATGATTTTCTAGTAAATTGTTAATTCGATTAAAACTCAAGTTCATATGAAAAAAAATATATTTTGGAAGATGTGTTTTGATCGGTTAACAATTTACTACAAATTTATGATATCAATATATCTATATATTTTTTATCCTAATTTTCTAATAAATTGGTTATTCGATTTTAAGTGAAGTTCATATGACAAAATTGAATTTTTAAATATGAGTTTTGATTGGTCAACAATTTTCAAGAAAACTATGAAACCGATATATATATTATGATTTTTTGGTAAATTGTTTATATGATTAAAACCCAACTTTATATTTTATAAGCAATTTTTCGGAAGCTTTTATATTAAAAACTTTATATCTTGTGTTACAAGGAAAGCAAAGAAGAACACGGGAAAAAAAACTTGCGACTTAAGAAACCAAACTCTCTGATGGATAAAATGTTCGAAGTAGGAATCCAAATATTCTTAGAGGCATTCCTAAGTGAGCTAGAGAAGTCTAAGGTGAAAGAATCAAAGATAATTCAAGCTGGAAACAATGCGGGAAAGAATTGTGAAGATTATGCATTTGTGTATCGTCGGGGACGAGTTTGCATATCGACGAAATATTGGGGACCTTATTATACCTGCATCAAATCTTGAGGACGTCGCTGTACATTTCAAAGTCTAGTCGACCGAAAATGCAATTGACTTCCCTCGGGCTGGACGGCAAATAGTCGGACTACCGGAGTTATGCCATTCGACTCGAGACAACTCGAGTATCAACAAAATGACCTTTAATTCACTCACGAATTGTCAATAAAATGAAAATGCCCAATTTGAATCTAGGGTTTAGATTTAAAGGCTGCTTCTGAGTGTTTTTCGAATTTTCATTTTTAGCTTTCGACGAAATAAACTAGAGTTTAGTTGTTCTTTTGTTATAGTTGATGAAAAGAGTTGATTCAAAGTTCTAGATTCATTATATTGGATCTTTGCTGAATCGATTGGTTAAATCAATTTTATCGATTATTTAGTAATGAATAATCATGTATAGCTCGATCAAGTTTGTGTTCTTGGTTTTTCCTTGTAAAATTGCGAGATTTTGTATGCAAGGCAACTTTTCTTGTTCCTTTCGATTCCGACAAGCTACATTATGCATTTTGGAAGTTATAATGGAGGTTTCTGCAAGTTTCGAGCATGAGAAGATGAGAATGATTATTGTTTTAAGTTCATTTCGGTTCAAAGTTCAAACAAGTCTAGTAGTCATTTTATTTTTCAGAAAAGAAAAAGAAGAAGTGAAGTTGTAGAATCATTTAGAATAGCATTTAGAAGCTTTCTGCAATGGTCTTACTCATCTTGTCATGGTTGCGAACAAGAAGTCAACTCTCAAAGTCAACTTTTTGAGCATTTGTGCAAGTTTGATCGATTTGAATGAAGAAGAAGAAAAGTTTGTTACAGCAGCTTTCTACTATTTACATTTCAACCAAGAAAGTAAATTTGAAGAAAAGAGAGAAGTGGTGAGCAAGAAATAACCGAGTAGTAATATGTATGTGGCATTTTTTCTAGAATGTGGTCCCAAAAGTACTTTTGTTCTAGAATTCTTAGTTGTATTTCTTTTGCATTTCTAGATATTGTAATCAACTCTTTTATGATGTCTAGGGTGGTTTTGGATCAGTATATAAGGTCCTTAACTTTATTCTTTTCGTTTATGAGCTTTTAGGTTAATGAAAAATCAAATCTGCAAGTTTACTATCTAAAGTTCATCACTTTGTTTTATTTTTCCATATTTAAAAGCCTATTTTCATTTATGTTGCATTGGTATTTGAGTGTAGCTTTAGTACTAATATCAGAAACCAAATTAGTTATTAGGATCCAAACACTTTAGATACCTAAGTTTAGCCTCAGATTTGAATCAACTTATTTTGCACAAATTCGATTATCATTCTATCAGTTACAAGGATTTCAGTTTTATAGCTTGCTTTGTTATATTTTCTTTCTTTTGATCATTATGTGCTTGTATTTCTTCTTGGTTAGAAGCACAGGTGCTATCCATCAGTAGTATCTAAAGCCCTAGATTTATCGATTCTTGGGAGAAAAGAAGAAGAAGATGGCTTTAGCTTTACAAACATCGAAGTAATGAAAGAAATAGAATAGACAAAGTTTAAGGGTAATGATTTTGACATGTGGTGTGTAGTGAGCAAAAGATCATTTAGATGTAGTTGGTTGTTTTGAGTATTATAGAACATGGTGTTGTTAATCTTCCTACGAAGATAGAGCCTATAAAGGCACAACGAAAGAAGAGACAAGATGACTTAGAGAAATGATAGAAGAGCACAGATTTGGCTTAAGAAGTGTGATTGATTTGAGTAGTGCTTAGGAAAGGTTGTAGGTTGCAAGTCACGCAAAGAAATCTGGGATACTTTGAAGGTTAGAATATGAAGGAATACTGTTTAACTAGTAGGACTTAGGTCTAAGAAGGTGGAAAAGTTATTTGATGACTATAGGATGAGAGATGAAGAGAGATGGTAGTGGAGTTAGAGACTAGACTAATGAGATTTTACCAGCAAATGAGAGCTTTATAATATAGCTTGGGATGAAGAAAAGATGATAGATAGGTTATTATGGAAGAATGCTCAAGGAGAGTTTGAGTCAGTTATTTCTATCTTTGGATAGAGAGTTCAATAGAGATCTTAGAGTTGGTGAGTTTAGAGGAGTTTTTCAATACTGTGGAAATTCATGAGAGCAGATATGGGATTAAGGAGGAGAAAGAAGAAGCTATAACATTCAAGAGTGAAAGATTTAGACAATTGCAGATACCACCAATCACCATACCAGCCAATGAGTACCGGTCCAAGCCAAGAAACCAATCTTGAAAGCTCTCAAACTATTAAGCAAGCTCAACAAGTCCAAGTCCAAGTCCGTCTGATTGCAGGACAAATGATGCGGACAAACCAAAGTACAGACCAAAAACCCACTAAACCAAACCTATAAGAACCAATTCTACCAACATAA
>JANIEQ010001066.1:0-14622 GCA_024708375.1 Oxalis stricta | reverse complement strand
ACAGCCAACCCGGGATTTGCTCTAAAGGTTTTCTTGCGCTCTAGCTTTGTTCTACCCAAATCTACTTTTCTACTACTAAACATGCGTCCTAAGACCCGTTCGGAGTGTCGCAGCCTTGCTCGGGCTCTCTCTCCTCGCCGGCGTCGCTGGCCTTGGCCGATCTATCACTACTACTCAAAATCAAGAAAAACAAGATCTTTTCCCGAATGTTGCTACCAATAATGTGTCTCATCCTAATGAAGATCCAGACCGACAACCTCTGTCTCGATCGGATCCTTCGGTGATGCTCGTGCTCGGCTCTCTCCTAGACCCAACGAGAATGAAGTTTGTCCTCCTAGGACCAACCCCCTTAGGCGGTTTATGGCCGGAGAGTCATCCCGACGTCCTCCCCCCATCTCGCCGATCGATGAAGACCTTCGCGACGATCTCAACAATCGTCGTCATGGAGGACCTTCGTAATGAGCTCAACCAACGCCGTAGAGAAGCCTCTCGTGACGACCTACGTGACTCCCTTACTAGGCGTCGCGAGAGAGATGGAAGGTTACCATCTAACCATGACGCGCATGGCCGCGTGAGAAGGTCCGACGACTTGCGCGAGAGGTTGATAGCGAGAAGTCGTAGGAACAACATCCTTAATGACCCTCGAAATTATGGTGATCTCAACGAGGACAACGACCGAGAGTCGGTCACCTCGCTCTCGTGATCTTCGGCAACGCTTGAGCCGTAGTCGTCCTGCCCCGTCCGTCGGGCGCTCTAGACTCTCGATACTATTGACCGACTCCTTGAAGAAGAGATTCGAGAAGAATCCGTGCTCGACCTGATTTACCTTGTCCAACACCACTGCCGCCAAGGCAAGCTCCGTCGGGCAGGCCCATGCTTTCCAACTACCCGCCGCCCAACCCTATGATCCCAACCCGTTGCCTATAGTTCAACAAGTGGCTCCCATTTATCAGCAATAACCTGTCTACGGTAATATCCCATAACACTCGTAAGGGCGAACCCCTTGAGCGTTGGCAACTCATGCGTACATGATGGCCCCGTCGCCTTTTACCCAACGGGTATTGAATGAGCCAATGCTCAACAGGTGGCGTATGCCCAACATGAAGAAATTCACGGGTTCAGGAGATCCTAGGAGCCACATCCTTAGTTTTCGAGTCGGCGATGACACTACATGGAGTGTCCGACGCCATCCGCTGTCGGGCATTCCTAGTCACGTTGGAAGATGCGTCACATATTTGTTTTCGTATGATACCGCCAAACTCAATCGACAACTTCCCGACCTCGCCAACCATTTCTTGCACCGCTTCGTCAGGGGGGCGGGAAGGAGAGCTCGGCATCACTCTTTCTCGTCAAGCAAGCGTGAGGCGAGAGCCTCCGAGACTATGTAGCTCGTTTTATGGACGCTTGCAACGAAATTCCGGACTTGGCCCTCGAAAGTGAGTGTAGCCGCGATGACAACCGGCACAACAAATGAGTCTCTCACAAGTCAGCTCTAGCCGAAGAGACCTCCAAAGATAATGGTTGAGTTGTTGGCCAAGGCAGTGCGAAGAGATGTTGGTCGAGGATGTCATGCAAGAAGCCGACAATAACAAGAGATGCCGACAGGAAGCATAAGCCCGACGACAAAGGTCAAGGGTAGAAGAACAATGAGAAAAAGCATAGGGATGACAACAAAGACTACTAGTCGGGACGTAGATGCTGCCCGACTAGAATATCCGAGACGATATGCAAGTTACACCCCTCTCAACGCACCGCGTAGTCGGGTGCTCATGGCGATTCAAGAGTCTCAACCATAGACATTCGCTATCCGAAACCCATGAAGCCGGGAGCGAATAGAACAAGTCCGACTCTTTCGTCAATTTCACAAAGACTATGGGCACACGACCGACGAGTGCGCACAACTAAAAGATGAGATTGAATATCTCATTCAGAATGGCAAGCTCGACAACTTCAAAGAAGGTCGCGACAATCGAGAGAAGGGTCCCAACAAGTACAATGGTGGTCGACGAGACAATCATCGTAAAGGAAAGAAGCAAGACAACAACAAGGAGAAGACACCTCCCAATGAGCCCGACATGCCTCGGGGAGGAGGTGTCGTGCATATGATTGTTGGGGAGGAGTTCCGTATGAGCAACAAGAAAAAGAAGGACAAAGTCAGGGAGGTGATGTCCGTCGGCATACCTCAGAAAAAGAGGAAGGTCTCAACGAAGATACCAACCATCGGTTTCTCGACGATGACCTCGAGAATGTGCTCTACCCCCATTCCGACCCGTTGGTCATGACAATGTCCATATTCGGCACGAACGTGTGGAGGATTCTCGTCGACGATGGGAGTTCCGTCGACATCCTCTACTATCATGCCTACAAGAAAATGGGGTTTGCCGACAAGCACCTAGCTCCTTCTCCCGGACCAATCTATGCAAGTAACATATAGAGATACCTGTTGTCGGGACCATCAGATGTCGGTAGCTCTAGGTTAGGCGACCGACGAGTCACCCAGTTCATCAATTGGCTCGTCATCAAAGGTCCAGCCCACTACAACGGAATATTCGGACGCGAAGGCATCGTTGCTTTCCGTGGAGTAGGTAATAAGTCTGGTTTCTTTGGACGTTTAAAATTCCATTCTAAATATTTTATTTTAAAATTAACTTGATGATATATTAATGATTACTTGTAACTCGTCACTCATGTTTCGACATGACATTTTTCTATTCTATAATGGTGATTCACTGACATGGCTATTAGGTTACATAGTCTTTAGGTTAACGAGGAAATTAAAGGTTTTGTATTCCTTAGTAATTTATATAGATAATGTTGTACCTATTAAATAGCAAGTTCGATAAATTTACATTGGTTTTTAAAGAAAATCTTAGCTGGTCAATTGGTGTATTCTTTATCGATAGTCTTTAAATTACGAAATGGTGTAGTAGACTAGGAGTGTACAAATACTATAATGTATTCAAGGTGTTAGAGCTTTCGGATGTTTTGCCATTGCTTTGTATAAAATTATGCTATTTAAAATAAAAAAAGTGTTAATATAAATATGTAAATATATGTCTTGCAATGACTGGATTGAGATTACTGTTGTTGTTAATTAAATATATTTACACTATGTATACATCATAACTTAGAGTAATCAAACGGAAGTAAGATTATCTAGTTGTGTTTCAACTTGATTTCGGACTTCTCAATTTCATCGACTATTAATTCCAATTGTTAGATATCGTTAGTCCTCGTTGTCATTTTATCCTTATTATTTTTAACAGATAAGATTGTTCTTATCGCTATGATTGTATTACGATATAGATGTGAGAACAAAATAAACGGAATGATAAAAATTGAGCCGATTTTAATTTAATCAGGCCGACCAATAATCCACAACTGTTCTAAACGATTTTATATTCCTGGGAAAAACCCGACCATTAAAAATAACAATGTCTAGTTTTCAAACCTGTGAATATTTTTGTTTTTCCTTTTCTTTTCCCTTTACTGAATGAGTAATTATTTTTGTTTTCCCATTAAATGCATAAATAAATGCTACAGCAGTAAGTAATATCTATCTATTCTTTGGAATCCGTAGAAATAAGTTAAATTTAATCTCATCATGAAATAGATTTGGAGGTAAAACATCTTCATAAATATAAAAATGAATAGAAAATTTTATTCACTTCATAAATGAAGGCGAGACGGATACGAAATTTTATTCGCGAATGTATTCAGCGTAATACATTTGGATAAAATAGATATAAATTTTTTTTTCAATCTAATAAAAAGATAACTATATCAACATTTTATTATTAAATTACATCAATTTTATTTTATAAATATTTAATATAACTATCAAATAATATAATTATCTTTGTTTAATAAAATAAAATAATTTTCGATCGATTTTATTTTATATCATTATTTACGTATTTAATTTTAAATTTTAAAAGAAATTGATAAAAACAAAAATTCATTAATATCCATCATCTGATACGAACATGATAACGGCTGTAATTTTTTATTCATGACGAATTTAAAGACGAAAATGAAAAATAATTATTCCAAATAAATATAGAAATGAAGACATTACTATTCGCCGGAATCGCTCCATTACCGTTCCTAAATAAAACAGATCGAGATTGACAGGGGACTGTGCAAGATGAAAAGGGACACGATATACGAGGTAATAAATAAATAATTAATAATTAAAATTTACTTTACACAGAGAGGAGTTTTTTTGGCACATTGGAATGGGCGTTTGAAAAGTTGAGTGTCTTTTAGGGTATCGTCCTTTTTAGTGTTCAGTCAATCTTTTGAGTTTCTCCCGTCAAAAAAGTAACTTACTAAAGTCGTCTTCACATTTCAATCTCCCAAAAAAAGGTCTTACTATAATATTTTTTAGAGCAAAACTAATTAGTCTCTTAATTTTTAATGTTTGAATTTAAAATACAATTAATATTTGATTTTTAAAGTTATATTGTCCACCAAGTTCAAGTTATTTGAGTGTACTGATTTCGCACCTAAGTCCCAATTTTTTTAGCAGTCCCTCGTTCCAAACGCTTTGTTTTTTCATCCCAACTAGAATAATACTTGACGTAATCTCGGGATTTTAATCGAGATATATTTGATCTTTTACATAATATAAGATATATTTTATAGAGATATATTATATACAAAATTTTATATATTAATCTATTATTCATTAAGCATCCAATATATTTCATTAAAAACTTAAAATAATTTTTTTAAATATTTTAATGAATTTCTATACCTCACATTTTTACAATTTATATATCATTAAAATCCATTTCTTTCATGAAAAAATCCAACATCGACTTGTATATTTTTTTTTTTTACTATTGATAGATTGGTTTTTAACATTTTATAACATTGACGATTCTTATTTAATTTGGGAGGATTAGTGATTTTCGTTCGGAATTGTCGTCCCGTTGACACGATCGGACTCAACGACTAATCATATTGCTAATAATTTTTTCCTCTTTTGGCCGAACAAACGGAAAAATACCTTAGTTTCCACCTCACTTTTTTACAATTTTAGATATCATTAAAGTCATTTTCCTTGCTAAATAGATGAATAGTATGTATCAAACATTGATTTGTATGTACTTTTTTGGACTCTCGATAGTTTTGTTTTGGTCTGATTTTTTTCGAGAATACCAATGATTGTTATTAGTTTGGAGGAGCTAGAACTTTCGTCCGAGAATTCTCGTGACAAATTATCATATTACTAATAATTTATTGAGAAAAAACTAAATGTGGTATCATAAAATAAAAAAATAAAAAAAAACTGAATGTGGTAATTGTCTAGTTTGTTTGTAAAAAAAGAATGCAAAATGGGGCAGTCAGTGACAAGAATCCAGGAATTTGAAGAGGACGAAGGGACAAAACCTACAATCATCACTTCTCCAATTACTTCCCTCAAGTCCAATTCTCAGTACTGAAAAATTTTGCATCTATTTTGAAATGAAAGTAGTTATTGAATTTAATTTTTTTCCTCTTCCATTCCAAGTCTTCGATTAAACTTTAAAATAAAATAAAAAAATTGGTAAAGTTGGCATGCAGAATTTTCTCACCATTTTTTCATTAAGAGAAAAAACTACTACTGTAATACAATACTGTATAATACGCACAGAATCTCGGAGAGAAATAATTCAGACCTTCCTGATGGAAAAACGAACACACACAAAAAAATCAAACAATAAGTAGTCAAGTATACATACGTACACATGATATATATAGTTTCTTCTTCTTCATCTGACCCTGCATGCAGTAGGGCCACCAGGAGAACAATTTGGATTGTGCGAGCGACAGATGGCGCCTTTATTGGCAAACCTCCGGTAATCAGGACCGAAGGGCGTTCTGGTTGGATTGCTTGCACTGGTGCTGCTATTGTTACTGCATTGTAGAGGTTCCAGAGTTTCTACGACGTCACTCATCAACGGCCTTGCCTTTGGATTTTGGCTCAGGCAGTAATATGCCAGGCTACATGCTTTCTGCGCCGCCCTTACCGAATACTGGTTATCCAGCCTCGGGTCAGATTATCTGTAGCAACTTCCTCTTGTCGTTCAATTTCGGCCTCGCCCAGTCCACCAAGCTTTGCTCCCTGCTCGGTCTCGTCTTGTCCACTGATTTCCTTCCTGTCAAAAGCTCCAGAAGAACAACCCCAAAGCTGTATACATCACTCCTAGCAGTCAGATGACCTGCTCAACATCCCACACAATCAACAAAACAAGGTTTTCAGATGCAAAATCCCACACATTTTTGTTAAGCAAAAACATAACATCTAAATGGAAAGACTTGTTAGATTCATACATACCAGTCATAACATATTCAGGAGCTGCATAACCATATGTGCCCATAACACCGAGTTGATACATGGGTCTCATCGCCTTGCGGTCCAGCTTTTGAGACCAAAATCCGATAGTTTTGCTGTATAATCCTGCATAAATCATTTCCAGCTGGCATGATTAGACAAGGAAAACCTACCTTTTCCAACAGATTAAATTTAACCACATGAAAATGGGTGGATCGAAGAAATCCAACCTACAGAGTCCAATAATATATTAGATGTCTTGAAATCACGATATATGACAGGTCTCTCAGCATAGTGAAGAAAAGCAAGCCCTTTAGCAGCTCCAAGTGCAATCATCATTCTTGTGGACCAAGGTAACGGAACAGACGCTTCTGAATGCCTCAGGAAAGGCCACATCAACTTTAGTTAACAGAAACAATAATAACTAAAACTAGGCATAAAATACTACGCATACAGGTTCTAATAACTTAGTTTGGAGAATTAGCTCCCACGAAAAGTTCTCTATCTAACAACAGGACAATGTTTACTCCTCCTGCATTGCTTTACCTTAAATCAAAATTACTGCTTAATTTATCAATAAACTAAAATCACTTTCTTCAAGTTAGTTGGTAAACTTTGATAATCTTTGTTGCTTGATCATCAAAATTGAAATGATATCTATAGATAAAACTTCATCTTGTTCCTAAGCTGTTGCATGTAACTCTAGACTAAAACAGGACACATGCAAATGCAAACAACTAGAAGCAACATTCCACCATTTCATTGCAGCAAAGGTAATCCTTCCGTTCAAACAGAGTAGAATATGAAGAAACATACTTCGAAAGAGAGTGATTCTCGAGGCTTCCACGGAACATGAACTCATAGACAAGCAACCTATGATCATCCTCACAACAGTATCCTATGAGCTTAACCAAATTGGGATGCCTGAGTTGGCCAAGGAAGTTGACCTCAGTCTACAAACAAACAAACAGAAGGAATTAAGAAACAAGAACTAATCATGAAGACAAGGATAAAGAAAGGAAAGAGAAGAGAAGAGGAGGGAATGCAATGCAATGCATACGAGCCATTCTCGATGTCCTTGAAGGCCTTCCTTGTTGAGGACCTTGACGGCGACGGGAAGAGAGTTGAGGCCAACCCTGACATTCTCATCGATGTAGCCTTTATAGACGAGTTTCGAAGCCGCCTTCTCCGAGGATGTAGTCGGAGCGGAAAGCTCTTGGTAATGGTCTCGAGCTCATACAGAGTGAATGCGATGACATGGGTATAGAGGACGGCATTCTTCCGGCAATCCTCCAAGCTGAAGTTTAAGGGAGTGGAAGAAGGATCGGTCAGATCGGAATGGCTCCTCTTCTTATCGAGGGAGATTAACGATGCAGATGACAGAATGTGGAGCTGTTGTTAGAAGTTGAACTGTACAATTATTATTATATTAACAAGTACAACTAGTAATTAGTAGTAGTATTATACTGTACTGTACTATACTATACTATGACTGATACTATACGATACTATACTATACTATACTGGAATTGAATTGAATTTTTGGAAAATTGAAAATGAGTAGATCTGGCCTGAAAAGAGAAAGAAAACCTTGAGCATTAGCGACGACGGCATTTTCCTCCTCTAGTACCACAATTGCCCATGGCGGCCACCAGATAATAATAGTAATTGTGTCCTCTTCCTAAAGAAGCTGACTCTCATGCTTCTGCAAAAACAATCACTCCTTTACTGCTGTCTGTGTTGGAGTAGTTAGTTTGTGTGTGTGTTGTTTGAGAGAGAGATACAGAGAGAGAGAGAGAGAGTGAGTGAGTGTTTGTTAAAAATAAATAAATAAAACAAAACTTTTTTTTAACCACCGTAGTGATATTTATTGATCCATATGCAATTTTTTTATTTCTCCAAAAAATTAAATTATGGAAAATGAATGAAAAGTAGTATGTTAATGTATGTATAATGGAGCTTAAACACAGTTCGGGAGGTTGGATTGAGCCCAACAATGCAAAAAGTCATGACATTAGCATACTAGTAGGTATGTATGTATGTATATTATAATATAATATAATATAGTTATTAGTGACTTATACTATAAATTAGGAGAATTTTGGGCTAATTGCAGCCAATCACGAAACAGTCTACTCAAAATGACCCAAGGCATTGTTACTCTCGTTTTAGAAAATGACAAATTAATACTTCTTCTCAAGTTATACATCTTAAATGGTCAGAAGAGGGCATTGGAACTTTCACAGGTACTATACACTAGTTGGATTTACTCATTTTATTACGCTCAAGAGTTGAGCAACTGAACCCATGCAAGCAACACCACCTCGTTCTAGTAGAGCGACTGCAATCTCTGACTGACGTGCCATCCGACCAACCCAGATACCAATTTCTTCAATGTCCCCGCTTTAACTTCTTGAATCCACCCAGGAGCCCCGTCTCACTATCAATCCTAACAAACACGTCATATAGGCTTTCCACGTGGCCGGTTGACATCCCAACGATATGTTGTTGTCCATAACTCCTAGCCAACAAGTCCAAATGGGCACCTACGATCCGAGCCCTGGTGCTCCCGCTGATCGACCATGACGGAGGCTTATCCCCGACGCCCCATATCATCGCTCCCGCTATAACCACCATGTACGCCATCGTGTACCCTTCCATTACACGTGCCACACCGCCAACATCTCGCCACCTTTCTCGTCTCTTGACGAGGAGGAGCCACGTCGGCACAGTCTCCCGATACAGTTCTTGGACGAGGTGCAACCCTCCGGTGACGCAAAGGAGGCTTGCGCCGAGACTTGCCACCTCCCTTGCCTTGGCGATGGCGAGGGAAAGAGATGCTTGGCTCGACTTTAAACGGAGAGACTCCTTGCTTCCTCGTAGGGCCGACTCTCGGCCGTACTCGACTACGAGATTTACTATTAACTCGTGCAAGCAATGAGACGCTGTGTATCGACCTACACGATCGGAGATAAAGCAGTCCCGGCGCTATTTTAGGACCGGGACCTTGGGATGCGATACTGCTGCCTAAGAGACCACTTATATTACTTTCTTTGGTCAAAACTTGAAAAGACCCGAGATACGAGGTGAAACAACTCCTAAGTAGCTGTGTGACGGCTTCTTTGTTTTGTCTGAATACGGCACGGCAGCACGTAACGACGATGAACTCGTGCCAGCGACGGACCTTTTGGGCCCATAGAGAGCCAATTATAGGAGCACTGGGCCAAGGACAAGCTGATGCACAATTCTCCAAGGCTGGTCCGACAACAGCATGAATGTGTTGCAGGTTTTTCTGAACTTTGAATGTAATGGTCAAACTCACGAGAGCAGCCATCGGCAGGGGAAGCATCATAGCTGAGCCTACAATAGAGAACAAAACAGGTCATTCATTTACGTCACAAAACAGACTAGGAAGTACAGTAGTAGTAGTATGTTATTCGGGCGGGATGTCTACCAGCAGCACTGAATGGCACATCGACACCAACAGCAGTAAGAATTTCTTTCATTTCAGACTCAACCGACGGTAGGCTGGCCGCTGGACTAGGCCAGTCTGTTCCGTTCATCGGAACTGGTTTCCATATACCACGAGTAACTTCGGCGGAGAAGTAACTGACAATGGTTGCAATTGATGCAGGCAGAAAGTCAACAAGGTCTCTAAGGCCTGTGAAGAGACATTATTATCACATGCCAATCTAACAGGAACATAATAATAATAATAATAATAATAATAATAATAATAATAATAATAAAATAATAATAATAATAATAATAGTAGTAATAATAATAATAATAATAATAGTAGTTTGTATTCTGTGAAAAACAACAACAACAATAATAATAATAATAATAATCATAATAGTAATAATGATGATGATGATAATAATAATAATAAAAAATAATAATAATAATAATAATAATAATAATAATAATAATAATAATAATAATAAAAGCTAAACTACTGAAACAGACCTGTTGTTAGATCACGAGATGAGAGCCTTCCGTGGGCACAAGCAGTTAAAACTGCCTCGAGAACGAAAGGGATAGCTTCCAACGCTTCCCAAGCAGGGAAAAGAGGTCTCTGGGAGGTTTCATTTGATGAAGAGGCACTTACACTGCTGTTTGACGGTGTGGAAGGATTACCCACTGGAACTGGACTTTTATTCATTTTGGAGTATATCATACTTAATATCTTATTAGCGTTTTGATGGACAGGATTTCCACTACAAAGGCCGGAAAGTGTAGACGCTAAACATGATGAATTTTGAGAACACCAATCCCGTAATCTTGGAAAGTCATCCACATACACAGGCATATCCGACGGACGCCCCTGCTGCTTTGAACTTCCGAAGATTTGATCTCCACCACTGGCGTTACTTGATGCATTACAATTATTGCGCAGCAACAGAAGATACTCAAGACTAAGTTCTCCCATATTCGCTTCTCCTGATACAGCCATCTCCAGAGGGGGCCTATAAAATTTCCATAGACGGAGGAGGAAGAGAAATGCAGCTGAAAAAATCATGTAACTAGAAGGTTCATCTTCTGAGCTCGGTTTGCTGAGTGGTGTAGGCATAAGTGAACCAAAAGTCTCACAAAGAGGCATTAAAGCAGCTGCAACTTCTGGTATCTTCAAGAAGGAAATCAGTATTCATGAGCTTCAGTGTATGTACCGGTTTAGTAGCATCAATTAAAAATTATTTATTCAAGTGGGAAAATTCAACAGAGCTCAATCACAAGCAAATAGAAAGCAACTTGCCTTTAGATCTTGATTAAAAAATCCCACCATGTTAAAAGTACTTTGCTTACCACGCCATACAAAGACAGTATATGAACAGATTCAACAGATGATGCTCCCACAAGAGTAGCACTTAAGGAGGGGATATAATCAACTAAGTGGCTCCTCGTTTCAGTGTTACAAGGTGGTATTGAGGGAGAAAGAAGCTTGATCACAAAATGCACCACATGTTCCTGTCAGATAGAATTCATAGAAACTATATCTTTTTCATATGCTTTGCAAAAAATGCTACTCCCTCCGTTTCACAATAGTTGATGTTTTGGATTTTAGTGGCATGTGTAATTATTAGATATAATAGGGGTATTTTTAGAATGAAAACTTCTTTGATGTTTTGCCCAATTTGGGGAAGCTTGAAAAACTTTTTTTCATAAAATTACCCTTCATGCACTTACACATGCCATTAAAACTTAAAACCATCAACTATTATGATAACGGAGGTAGAAATAGCAAAGCATATGTTATCAAATTTGACAACCACAATGCAAAGCGTTTGAATTTGACTATAAAAAAATCACAGTTTTGATAATAAATTCGGCAAACATTAACTTACTTGAATCAACAAAAACCAGTTAGAGATAATGTAACAAAAGTAAGGAATCATAATAGCTTTGATGAAACCACTACAATTACCTGAATATTCCAACCGCTGACGAGGGATGCACCGCACAAAATTTTTGCAGCAGATGACATCTCTTCTGCTGATCCATTTAAGGCAATATGATATACTTTCTCAATCTCCGCTTGACTTAAATGATAGGCAACCCACAAAAGTTAATAAAATAAAATAAAAAAATAACAGTACTGCACATTTCATAGTCACCTATAATTTACTTTATATACCTTGAAGCGGGAGTCATATAAAGCAAATTGACAAGTGGACCGTTTAACGGAGCTCCTTCCATAAATGTTGACCAAGGAGATTTCTGAACTGGCAAAACATCTGATTGGGAAACAAGTGACGCAGATACATAACCAGGCCAAAAATATGCTGAAGTGTCAATCAAATGCCTTGCTATACAAGCTTCCACTATAAGGTGCCTCAAGTTGCCCCCTAAAAAAGCATTAATCAAGTCATCAAATAGCACCAAAACACTGAGACAAGTAAAGCAATTAGGTTGGATGACCTATCGCTGCCTACTACCTGCATTTAGTAAAGTGTCACCAGTGCTATTGACAGCTAAACTATCCTTAGGATTTCTGGAACTGGAAATGAAGCTTGACGCTTTAGCAGCTGCAATATTTGCGGCACGAAGGACTGATGAAGGAGGACACAGGAGCCCAGAATAATTTTCAAGCACCTGAAGGGAGGATATTAATCCTTGTTTTCTTGAAGAATGATCACCCTCCTTCACTGAGCATATACTGCCTGTCTCCATATAAATAGATGCCTCAGCTCCATGAAGTGAGGAGGAAGAACATCTGACCTCATCACCCACAATGGTAGCAATTGCCAGCGGCACAACAGAGAGAAGTACACAGAGACGAGCCTCAAGATGTGGAATAGGGCCTTCTAAAGGATCACGTTCCTGCAAGGAGGCAAGAAGAACAGAATGAATAATGATATGAGCATATTATTACTTGAAAAGAAGTTAACAGTTCAAATTCATCTCAACTCGTTGCACAAGCCGAAGAGCTGAAAGCCAGAGTGCTAGGAAAGTGTCTTGCCAGCTCGCTCGGTTAAATACTCCAAGTGTAATAATTGTTTCTGCAGTTAGCACCCACAAAATGTAAGAGTTTGATTTCTGCAACTTAAGTGTAAGTTATCTTCATGCAAAATGAAGTCTTCAGGAATAACTTTGATACTACATGCCATGATTAAATATGGATACCCGTGAGTATTTGAATGCTTGATGTGACTGGCAGTTGCCTCCCATCTATAGCATTCTCCATGAAAATATCAAAGAGAACCCAACATGAAGACTTATTAGGCTCGGAATCAAGATTATAGAGTGGCCCAGATTTTCCAATGCCAATAAGCTTCCCAGTGAGATTGCGGTTGTTCAACTGGTATTCAAAACCTGGAGCTCCCTGGACATTGGAATGTAATCTTGCCACAAGCTGGTTTGCAGACTGGAGATCTGGTGAAACCAACTTATTGGAATTAAGAAATCGCAGCCTCTGCAGGAGGCCATCGAACTTTTCAGGCCTAAAAACAAGGGAAAAAGGAACACATCAATCAGTGTTATCAAATTATCCCAATGTAAGCAGAGCAAGTAGTGGGAACCAATGCAATGTTAACATAAAGGATAGTGCAGAAGTGTGTGAACTTTCCAATAAAAAATATACAATGACATGACATCTGTAATTAACTTCTCCAAGTGAATAGTCCCATTTCATTTCCCTCGTGTACAAAATATGGATATTGGATTAAAAGGGCATCTAGGATTGAAAACAATAGGACCTGTGATGTGGCGTTCTAGATCTATATTCAACATTCATTTACAGCACTAGATCAAACAAATCTCCGTCCATGGTCTTACGGCATTACCTTATGGACTCAAAAAGCAAAAGATTGTTTTTTGAACCCTACACAACAAACTCTGGAGCTTATTAAAATATCCAAAAGAGAACACCTATCTTTACAAAGCATAAAAAAAACAGACCTCAAACTCCGATTGTAATTATATTTCACTAAACGTCAAAAGCATACTTTTAGGCGGGTAAATAGTGATAAGCAAATCCAACCTCAAATAGTAAACAATGAACTGCAGACCTCGGTCACACAAGCAAAAACAACTGAGAACACAATGAAGGTAATAAGCAGATATGATCATTCATTAAAATGAGACAAGATCGCAATATAAACAATAAGCATACATGTTCAAGTGAATGAGGCGGAGTAAAACCATGGACTTTCTGCTTACAGTTAATGTAGCCAACACCTCCATACTCAAAAAGAGTTTTTCATCGTCATGAGTTGGCGATGCTCGTGAGTACCAGCCACATTATTATAATCTCCACCAGAGGGCATTAGGGAGTCAACTTCCATATCAATGGAACGTCCTCCGACTGCGTCCGAAGAGGTAATGCCTAAGCCCCAGTCCTCAATGGTAGCATCAACCAAACGAACCACAATGGTGAAAAAAGACAGCACCCACAGCATGGCCGATCTCTTCCAGTGGAACATCAAAAGTTTCAGAGAGATGAAGAGCATCGTCGATAGATTGTACAATTCTGCACGTACAGACACACAGAAAGCGTGAAATCATAAGAAATGGAAAAGGCGAAGAAAAAGTGAAATTACCTGAGTTGAGAGGCAGAGTGGAGAATCTGGAATTGGTGGAAAGAGAGATGTGCGTATCGAGAGAGGAGCTCGAGATAGAGGCGATAAGCGAGAGGCTGAGTGCGACGGTTAGGGATGACTTTGAAGGTGAGGAGGGAGAGAATTTGGAGAGGAGAAAAGGAGGGAGGAAAGGGATTGTTCTAGAAACTTCCAGAGTGAAGGGACGTTGTTCTCGAAACAAATGTGTGAGACGAGCACTCGCCCTAATTCAGGGCTCGGGAG